>CM055761.1:1781257-1903757 GCA_029465975.1 Dallia pectoralis | reverse complement strand
TCAGATTAATAGAACATCACAATACTAGCATCAGTATAAAATCAGCATAGAGCCATGCTCTGTTGTGAACGTTGCTTATTTATGTTTGCTACGTATGTATTCACATCCTTTCGGACCTGCCACATCTGAAGTTTCATCTGGAAAAGCACAGTAATTAACAGGGAATAAAAGCCCGACACGCGGGATAAGATGAAGTACGAGTTGCGTGCTGGTGAGATGTGAGTTGGCGTTGCCTGGCCTCGTGGTGCTGACTCAGTACTACCCGCTCCAGCTTGGCCCATAATCACAGGCTTCACACTCTGGAGAGAGGGAGGACATTAAAGAAAAGAACGGGTAGATGAGAGCATAGAGAGGGCGTTATGAACGGGGATGTGAAGTGGAAGGGCCCCGGGGGGCGATACGGAGGCCTATAAATCTTTAAATGCAAAGCAGGCGATGATGTCATCAAACATGATATGTTAACAGCTGTAAAGCCCCACCTCACATCACCCGGTCCGCGCCGCACCCCTCAGCCCCGGGGCCAGCTGCTCTATGATTGGCATCTGGCTAATTTGAGTGAGCACCCTCACCCTAGCCCCTCCCCCGAAAACACTCCCAAATTAAATAAGTGAGATAAAACATTTTGGAAACTCCGTCATCAAAAAAGACAACAGTCAGATTGAACCGGGAACCGACAATGAGAAGAAAACGAATGCCTGCATACATTAGGCCGTCTGTGGAATCGGTTTGACACTGGGATCTATATTAACCTGCTCTAGTGTTCTGCGATATAACGTTTATACAGTTCCCAGGCCAGCTAGGACTGGAACTATGAAACCTTACGATCCTTCAAGGCGTTATTATCCATTGCTCCATTGGCCCGGCTTGAAGGAGAAAAACAGGGGCGTGGGTTTTCATCTTTATACCCCATCTGTCTCCCTTCCCAGTTTCGTCATTTCCCAAAGTATTCCCAACCCCGTCTCATCACACGGCAACTCTGAACAGTTTGGGGAGAGTTACACACGACCGACATACCAAGTTCTGCTTAAACTATGAGTGAAACGACGTTCTCCTCCGGCCTCCGTTTCTCCTCCTTTACTCACTCCTCTCGTGGGGTCTCCTGAGGGCAGCTATAGCTCTAATCATTACCTCCCTCCCACCCTGATGAAAACCTCACAGGACCTGACAGCAAATTCCTGCTTGTTTTACAACCCTCTCCTAATAGGCGATTACCCGGCTGGCTTAAATAAAGCCTCTGTCACCTCCTCTCTTCCACCCTCCTCCCCTCCCCTGCCCTCCTCTGGCCTCCCCTGCCCTCCCCTCCCATGCCCTCCTCTGGCCTCCCCTGCCCTCCTCTGGCCCCCCCCCTGCCCTCCTCTGGCCTCCCCTGCCCTCACAGCTCCGTATAAAGAGCTCACACATTCCGGGCACTCCGACACACACCTTTGGCAGACGATAATATGGCCGCTGTTAGACTTGATTAATATTCGGCACTATCTTACGTTCTTCCTTGCTCGTGGACAGTTTATTCTTACAACAACCCCTGTGATCCCATGTAGCATATCGCTCTCTCAATCTGCCAAGGAGAGAGAAGGCCAGGTCCAAGGATTACTAAATCAATCCTAAAATATGCTCTGGTCATTGTTTATAGCCAAGTACCAGGCTAACGCGAACACGAGATGTCCCAAATTCTAGGCATCTGGCATTCTTTAATTGAATGTGGTTGGACAAAACAATACAGGCGTGTTGTCATTCGATTTGTTACGTGTGACAAACAATGAGCGGAACACAATTGCATTCGACATCGACAGCGTTTCGTTGGCCAAAGGGTAGGATTTATTTCTTGTTTGCATTCTAACAACGTAGCCGAGCGAGCCAGTAAACCTAGTCGGTGATACTGCTGAATACATAGAAGATGCTCAACCAAAAGCAATCTGACAAGCTACCAGTGCTGAGTTAGTAGCTAGCTAGCATGAGTTAGCCATGCAGCTGCTTCTATCCTTGACAACAGCATTAAACAGGAAGCATACTTTGACCTCTATGTCACCATTTTCATGTCAATCCAGAACTTCCAGCGACATCAGGTGTTCACAGGGCCGTGATTGATGGGTATTTAGCAAAAGCACCACTGAAGGTGACGGCTGAGGACTTGTACCTTTTTACTTTAGAAAAAGACGAACAGCCAAAGCAAAAGACAGAAAGACAGACAGACGGCAGAAAAATACACACACCCCTGAAATGAGTCAGGCAGCAGCGGGGACATCATTAAAACACCCCATCACTCCATTATCGTTTAACTGTCACTTGACCCAGACAGAGACACCTGCTCGTCCACATTTGTGTAAACTGACACCCAGTCACATAGGCCCAAGGCACTCTGAGGGCATCTCCAGGGCATCTCTGGGGCATCTCTGGGGCATCTCTGGGGCATCTCTAGGGCATCTAGAGGAGCACACTTACACACAACAGATGAGGCCCGCTCACCCAACGAAAGCCAGAACAAATCAATTAAACAGGATTGCTTACGGCTGCCTCTAGAGTTGACAAATGTAACCTTCATATCCATAGATCCATCTCCTTGACTACAGCCCATCGTAACCATGACAACGATAGAGACGCATTTGGATGTGATAAGTCAAGCTCTTACATTTGAACTGTACAGTAAATCCCACCGTGAAATGGGTTAGGATAGACTGCGGTTTCCAACGGTAACGATAGCATGTCCCCAGCAGGCAGGATTAACGAACGACATAGTACATCACAGTTATAGATGGGGCACTGGGGAACACAAATGGGGCATTGTGTCTCCGTCTGTTAATGGGTTGTAATAAAGAGAATCTGGAGCGGCCTGAGAGAGAGAACGCCAGACCCAGGGCCTGTGGCTTCATTAAAACACGCCATCCGATATCTGCTAATAAAACAGCTCACCTCATACGGCGGGACTAATGAGTCCCCCTGGGTGAGCACTGAGGGGTCTAGAGGAGGACGCTGACGGCAGAAAAAATCCTTCCTCACAACTACCCTCATCCGGAAACGAACGCCACGAGAACACCAAAGTTCTGCATGACACTCTGGCCTGTGTTCTCTCTGATGCTTGATTCTGTCAGGTTAGAGAGCAGCACATCTGATGCTTGGTTCTGTCAGGATAGAGAGCAGCACAGCTGATACTTGTCTCTGTCAGGATAGAGAGCAGCACATCTGATGCTTGGTTCTGTCAGGATAGAGAGCAGCACAGCTGATACTTGTCTCTGTCAGGATAGAGAGCAGCACATCTGATGCTTGATTCTGTCAGGATAGAGAGCAGCACAACTGATGCTTGGTTCTGTCAGGTTAGAGAGCAGCACAACTGATGCTTGGTTCTGTCAGGATAGAGAGCAGCACAACTGATGCTTGGTTCTGTCAGGATAGAGAGCAGCACAACTGATGCTTGGTTCTGTCAGGTTAGAGAGCAGCACAACTGATGCTTGGTTCTGTCAGGTTAGAGAGCAGCACAACTGATGCTTGGTTCTGTCAGGTTAGAGAGCAGCACAACTGATGCTTGACTCTCACAGTACCATCTGAGATAGCTAAGAGAGTTTTCAGCTGCCCTTCAAGTCTACTAACTCGTTTGGGTTTGATATATTCCCCTTTCGTTTCAGCGGAGCGTGAATTATGTCGTACAGTAGTTCAGACCGCAGGGATCAGGTCATGGATTGGGTCATGGTTCAGTCTCCTGTCTGCTTGATGGTTCTGACAGAGGAACGGGCAGACGCAGACTGGAAGAACGCCAGAGATAAGAGAGAGAAGTGGACTTGTGTCCCCAGGGATAGAGCACACACACACAAGCCAAACACACACACACACGCACACGCAAAGAGGAGAATAGAGGAGGTGTGTAGAAGTAGAAAAGTAAAAAAACAGAACCTTGTCTCACGCATTAATCCTATCTGGTCTCTCCAAAAGTTCAGACTGCAGACCAGCCTGACTAAACCCCAGAAGCTGAAAGGCCTTCTGAAAGGAAGTTCTACAGAGAACAGAGACTAGACAAAGATTAACAAAAAGCCAGAGAAGGGCCTGGCAGACCTAGAGAATAGACCACTTGGAGTGGTGTGTGTGTGAGTGTGTGTGAGTGTGTGTTATCGGAGCACCATCTCCAGTCCCTCTGAGGCAGGTCGAGACACAAGCCTGAGGAATCATGGCCCCGTCAGACAGCCCCATCCGGCCCCATCCGGCCCCAGCAGAGCCCCACTGAAGAAATACAGTTCACATAAGGTAACGTTGGCGCATAGATTATGTCTAGATTAAAACGACTATAATTGTCACGCGAAAATCTATAGACGTTATTGAAGTGCAACAAAAGAAAAAATATGCTTGTTTTTACACTATGTTCATTTTTTTACACTATGAATAAAAAGCCCCGCAACGCAAACCTGTCAATACAACTTGTAGAAAAAACAATGGTAGTGTAAGAACGCAAGACAGACTTACTACACACAAAAAAACATACTACACCCCTTAGTAAGATACACACACAACAAGACTGACTGAGACAGAAAGAAACAAGACAGTTTTATAAAAGTGTAGGGAAGATTCAGTGGTCAAGTAAGAGTGCCGACCCAAACCCAGATGACAACAGTCGCCTAACAAATAAGCCCTGACGCTACTCAGGCAAGCTAATGGACGCAAGCTGACCAGCAAAACACCCCAGTAAGAGTCGCTGCCGCTTTCCGGAAAACACCGGGTTCTTCTGGGTCAAAAGTCTGCCGTTGCTAACGACAATTGACTGCATTTTTTTATTAAAGCGTGTCCCCGCTTAGTTTCCCACACGAACACTTAGCGACGACATTATTACAAAGTGGTGCCATGCGTCCCGTCGTATACCATGTCCCGTGTGAACGTTTGTGAGCACGTGTGAGCACGTGTATGTGTGTGTGTGTGTGTATGTAAAACCACCACCTCAACTTGAGCACCATCTGTTTGCAAGCAGCAAAGCAAAACCATGGGACATGAAAGCAGTCCTGAGGTACAATCAATTACATCCTAATTGCTAGCGGATCTCCGTTTCTTTCCGTGATTCGGAGCTGAAACGAGGAGAGAGACCGCGTTTGCTGCGGTCGTCCTGTTAGATCCATTGCAGATTGAAACCATTCAGCTGGTACTGAGAGAAAGCAGCAGGTAAGTATGTCAGTTCCTGGGGTCGCACTCGTCCACCCCGGTGCCGCATGGCTGGTCGTCACTCGAGGGTGAAAACACTCCATAGTTTATGTGATCACGAATCAGTAAACTCCTCGATGTGCTGAACGCAGACCTGGGCGGAGTCGAGCGGGAGGAATGGCGAGCCGGAGGCTCACGGGGGTGTGGGGGGGTGCATTTCATTGAGGCACAACGGACACGAAGAAAAGCTACCGTCTCGAATGGCGTCTAAGAGAGACACGACGGACGGCGGTACGGAATAGCGCCCGTCTGGTCTTTAGCTCGACTGGCGCTCTCTGCACCGTGGCCTGTGATAACTTAGATGTGGGCTGTGGGTTCTAAGGGACGACATCATTTGCCTTTTATCGTGGCGGTCATGTCCCTTGAGCCCTACTGGGACCAGTAAATATGTAGATAAACGATATGGGTCAGTGCATAGTGGAGCCACAGTAACAACAGACACCACAACAGACACCACAACAGACACCACAACAGACACAACAACAGACACAGCAAAAGACACAACAACAGACACAACAGACACAACAACAGACACAACAACAGACACAACAACAGACACAACAACAGTCACCACAACAGACACCACAGAGGTCCGCTGTTCCGATAACAGACCGCACCTCTCCTGGGTATGACACGGGAAGGCGACAACACATTATCCAGACCTGTTTCGATGACGCGTTGTTCAACTCGGTCAGAGATTCCAGTGAATGCTGTCGGTCCTCAAACAGGCTTCCCCGGGTGCGCCCCCATCACCCGCCCCAGGAACATTAATCCCAGTGAATAATGGTTCCTCTTTCAGTGGGAGACACCTCCAAATAGAGATGGCACACAAAGGGTCTGCCAATCAGTTCAGGGAGCCAGGATGGAATGTGAGCATGGCATGTGCCAGCATACCCCCAGGACAGAAGGAGACCACACTGATGGACCCACTGCAACCAAAGCCATGCCGTGAACAGTGTGTATCTGTGTGTGTGTGTTTGTGTGTATGTGTGTGTCTATTGGCACACCAGGGTGTTCTGTCCAATGAGTACCTGACAGTGTTCTGCATGTTCTATACCAGCATAGCTCAACCTCTCTCCCCCCTCACCCCTCTCCCCCTCACCCCTCTCCACCCTGCTCTCCCCCTCTCCTCTCTACTCTTCTCCCCCTGTCCCTCCTCCTTTCCACCTCCTTCCCCCACGGGGAGAGGAACTGCGAGCTGTTATCTAGGCTAGTGTTATCTGCCAATAAGGACCTAAACACACACACACAGACACACACCTGGCTTTCTTACACTAAATCCAGAGAGACAGCCAAAGAGTACCCCGCACCTTCACGTGGATTCACACGTGCACATGCTTCGACAGAACCTCAAACATGACAGAACCACACACAGGGCAGACAGAACCACACACACACACACAACAGAGCTACGCGAACCATCAGGTAATACAAAAAACATGACTAGAGCAAGTGTTGGACCAGTGTGTTAGTCATGTGACAGCGTTAGACAGTTTGGTTTGATTAATGAACCCAACTCAGTTGTGAAAGGTGAGTCAAAGGATATTAATCACACTCCGGGTTTCCACTTTGTTCCAGAAACAGCTAATTGCCACTTCTTCTCTTCCTCTTTGGCATTAGACAGCTGACAAATACACCAACCCACTAGTTTCGTCTTTGTGTGGGCTTCAGTATTTTAGTGTCGATCTAAACCTGGGGGAGATCAGGATCAAGTGATGGGCAGAGACCTGTCTCTCCGAAACAGAACCCCAGGGCCGGAAACGAGGTGAAACTCACTTCAGAAGCCTCAGATTTACTGCCTGGGACGGGGGAGGCCTCATTTACGATAGAGCTCCAGGTAAATATCAAAAGTAATAGAATTACGCTAGGTAATCGATTTACGCTAGGTAATAGATTTACGCTAGGTAATAGATTTATCCTAGGTAATAAAATGACGCTAGGTACACTGTGTAAACTGTCAGACACTGCGCAACTGAACCAAAAAAGCTAGTCTGGATAAACAAGTCACGACAAGGAAAAATGAGGGAGACGGTGAAGAGATAGAGGTGAGAGAGGAAGAGCGGGAAAGGAAGAGCAAGAGAGAGATGAATGAGTATGTTTTTACTTTGGCAGATCTTTTCCAGACTGCTGTTTTGTAACAGTAGCATTATGTATCCCACCCTGGACCGGGCGGGTGGGGGAGGTGGGGGTTAAGAGGTTAAAGGTCATCCGGGAGCAAAGCACAGGAGCAGGGCCGGTTCAAGGCATAAGCGATGTTAGCGGTCGCTTAGGGCCCAAACCGCTACAAGGTCCCCAATCGCTAAGAAAGGGGGCCCTAAATCTAAACTTGCTTGGGGCCCTGAAATGCCTAGAGCGGGCACTGCACCTCAAAACACCTAAGATGTACAGGCAGTTAGTGGAGGCATGCAATCATACAGTCACAAGGCAAACATGTCATCCTCACAGGACCATTGAAGTCTGTCCATCCAGTGGAGCTTCTGTCCAACAACAAAGAGATGGGCCTGGGCTGTGTAGCCTTTGATCTGGGTCCTTCAGCTCCCCTCGTCTCTTTCGGCCCGATCTATCTCTCCCCTGCATCTACCCCGACTGCCCTGCACAGCCAGGCCCTGTGCTCGCAAATCACCAGGACAGGGCTCTCTGACGGGGGGAGGGGGAGCACGTTGTCTGTGTCTCTGATGTCGGGCGCTTGGGATTGCCCCGGGTCCCCCGGGGTCGAAAGGTTAGAGGGTCAAAGGGCGTTTAGCCTCCAGTGGTCCGTGTTGTCCTCAGTGTCCCTGTGGTGAGTCGAGTCTGGACTACCTGACAAGGACTATTGCAGAGTAGTTAACTGAGCGAGGTTTATGTTAGTAAGACAATAACGCATACATACAAAACAGACAGCCACGCAAAGAGACAGATAGAGACAGAGAGCGAGGACAGACAGACAGGAAGATAGAGACAGACAGAGACAGACAGGGAGAGAGACAGGCAGAGACAGACAGGGAGAGAGACAGGCAGAGACAGACAGAGAGGACAGATAGACAGGAAGATAGAGACAGACAGAGACAGACAGGAAGAGAGACAGGCAGAGACAGACAGAGAGAAGGACAGACAGACAGGAAGATACAGGCAGAGACAGACAGAGAGCAGGACAGACAAACAGGAAAATAGAGACAGACAGAGAAAGACAGAGTGAAGGACAGACAGACAGGAAGATAGAGACTGACAGGGAGAAGGAGAGACAGGAAGATAGATACAGACAGATAATCTAATTGTCAACGCTACGGTATGCGTTTCCTGTGGCATACATTTCATTGTCCGGGTCATGGATGGGTCAGTCTAAAGGTAGAAAATGGCATCCACGGCAGAGTGCCGGTTCCATTTGCAGTAACTGGAGCCGGCTTAAATGGAATGATATTCCACTGCGGTTAATGCCGCAAAGCCAATGTCTCACTGATGTCTTGCCAACAGGTGTCCTGCAATGCATTACCTCAAACGCTGTTACGCTGAATGGCAACGAGCAACAAGCCACGCCGATTGGAGGGGTCTGGAGTTTGTGTGTGTCTCAGGTTTTACTAGAAACAGCGGCAAACAAATCGCCAAACCATACATTAATTAAGAGGCAACACGCGGAGGGAATTATAGTTGAGGGTTAAGTGTTGGGTTAGTGTTGGGTTAGTGTTGGGTTGTAGTGTTGGGTTAGTGTTGGGTTAGTGTTGGGTTAAAGTGTTGGGTTAGTGTTGGGTTAGTGTTGGGTTAGTGTTGGGTAAGTGTTGGGTTAGTGTTGGGTTAGTGTTGGGTTAAAGTGTTGGATTGTAGTGTTGGGTTAGTGTTGGGTTAGTGTTGGGTTAAAGTGTTGGATTGTAGTGTTGGGTTATAGTGTTGGGTTAGTGTTGGGTTAGTGTTGGGTAAGTGCTGGGTTAGTGTTGGGTTAGTGTTGGGTTAGTGTTGGGTTAAAGTGTTAGATTGTAGTGTTGGGTTAGTGTTGGGTTAGTCTTGGGTTAGTGTTGGGTTAGTGTTGGGCTAAAGTGTTGGATTGTAGTGTTGGGTTATAGTGTTGGGTTATAGTGTTGGGTTATAGTGTTGGGTTATAGTGTTGGGTTAGTGTTGGGTTAAAGTGTTGGATTGTAGTGTTGGGTTATAGTGTTGGGTTAAAGTGTTGTGTATAAATGTTGGGTTTAGGTTAAAGGGAAACATTACAACTGGGTAACCGTAGAACCATTTAGAATTCAGATTAGACATTCAGGGTTTAGTTTAGGTGTTAGGATATGGGTTTATGCATGAATATCTGGTTACTCTGGTTAGGTAACGGTAAGGGTTAAGATTAATGAGAAATCAAGCGAATTAAATGTGATCTACGTATTTGTGTTGGTATGGGTTATTAAGGATAGGGTTAGCTAGGGAATTGGGAACATGGATTCTTGGCTCAGTGTTAGGTCTCAGGTTCCCTCAAGGATAGAAAAATAAACACTTGTCTGTGTGTCTGTGTCTGTGTTTGTGTGTGTGTGTGTGTGTGTGTGTGTGTGTGCGTGTGTGTGTGTGTGTGTGTGTGCGTGTGTTTGTGTGTGTGCGTGTGTTTGTGTGTGCTACCAGTGAAGGCCAGCTTCGACGTCTGAGAGAGCTAGTTCGTCACAGCAGACCAGAGATCAGCACATTACCCCTGAAGGAGGTCGAGGGTTTCAAGACCAGCACACGTGTCTGGTTCTCTACAGGTCATCTCAAACACAAGGAAATTCCTAATTTAATGATTCGAGCCGACGGTGAGAACATCATCTGGGCTTAAACAAGATTATTTGTACCATAATTGGCTTATTAGGGTTTTATAAATGTAAATATGCAAATAGCTATGGTCGTGAACGGCTCAGGTCAGCTGGTCTGATTCTACGGACTATATGAAGCTTGTATCATTGATGATTATTTAATGATTAGGGGTCTGGAGAGAGACTGGGGAACTGAGACGTCATCGAGAGGGCTCGTAACTCCTCATCCTCACCTGCTCCACGCTTTCACCACTTTTCTATCCTTCAACTTCATCGTAACATAAACGTCTGAAATGAGGGCAGGTGTTCCAAGGAAGGCGAAACTTCTGTTTCCTACAAATGACGTCACCTACAGGTAGCCCTCAGCCAACGCATAGTACCGGCAGCCGCATGCTGCGAGACAATCCTTCTGGAATCTTCTCAAGGACGTGTTGTGAAAACTAGCGAACAAATGCAGAACTTAAGATCTTCTGATCCCTAGTCAGACGTGTTCTCCATTGCAGAGCCAGCTTGTAAATTAAAGCGGCATTCTCTCATTACCTCTCGTCCTTCGTTCTTGCTGATGGGGGCAGGGCATTCTACAGGAGCGGGCGCTTCCTTCAGGTTTTCTTTCCCTTCTCCTAAAGTCGCTCTCCTACTCACCAAAATGAACCCGAAATCTCTCTTCTACCAGTGCTGTTTGTATATCTGTCTCTCTCCGTCAAAATGTTCATCTCCCTGTTCATAAAGCATGGAATTGTATGTATGTAACGGCTAGGACATATCTCTGTTTGTGATCGCTCAAAAGTCCGTGTTGAAGACGTGGTAAGAGCCCACAGCCAACTTGAGGTTGCAGCTCGCATGGCTCGGACATCTGTAACAGAGCCAGCTGTTAAAAACAGATAAATATGTCCACTAAATGATTTAGAGAAGACGTCTTCTCTACCACGTGTTGCCACAGTCATCCTAGAGATTAACAGAAAGAATCACACCACCACGACAACAATGGTGTTCAAGGAACGAACAGCAGGCACAATGGAGACAAAACCTGGACACATACTGAGAGGTTCAGTAGGTGTGTGTAGGTGAGAATGAAATAGGGATCTTTAAAGTTGGTGAGACCATAACTGGTTGGTGAGACCATAACTGGTTAATAACCGTGACTGGCTGGTGAGACCATAACTGGTTAATAACCGTGACTGGCTAGTGAGACCATAACTGGTTGGTGAGACCATAGCTGTCTGGTTAATAATTGTAACTGGCTAGTGAGACCATAACTGGTTGGTGAGACCATAGCTGTCTGGTTAATAATTGTAACTGGCTGGTGAGACCATAACTGGCTGGTGAGACCATAACTGGCTGGTGAGACCATAGCTGTCTGGTTAATAACCGTAACTGGCTAGTGACAGCAACTGCCAATTTATTCTGATCCATTGGACGTGTGACATGTCAATGCCTAGTTATCAACAGATCTAGAATGTATCTCGCTAGCTGTAAGGGTGTGTGTTCAGCACCCTGACCGCATACAGTCACGACGCACGTCACTTGACTCTGTGGCAGTTCACATTTCACAGGGGGCTCTTCTTTATCGCTGCCACCACATTTTCGTCATGCGGCGCCTAGCGAGCGCTAACGGTTGACTCAACCCAACCCCTCCGTTCCAGCCGTCAATCATTCTAATTCTGACAGCGGGGCGAGGAAGGGAAGAGAGAGGGTAACCCAGTCCTGGCCAGCTGCCTCCTGGGTTTATGAGAACCTGACAGGAAATGGGTATGGGGTTTTGGCGCGGGGGGGGCCCCATGTTCCCTTCTCCTCTTCTCCTCTTCTTCTCCCGTGTGCCGCAGTGTCAAGGTACGCCAGCGAACATGGCCGTGGTCGACGGTCGCGGTCACAGGTGGTCGGGCTGCGGTCACAAGCGATCGGGCTGCGGTTACAGGCAGTCAGACTGCGGTCACAAGCGATCAGGCTGCGGTCACAGGCGGTCGTGGCTGCAGTCACAAGCGATCAGGCTGCAGTCACAGACGGTCACAGGCGGTCACAGGCGGTCGGGCTGCGGTCACAGGCGGTCGTGGCTGCGGTGCGCGCAGGAAGGAATCGACGTCCGCGGAACAGAGGGACAGGAGAGGTGGACCGAGAGAGACAGGAGGCATGAATGAAGTCTCTGTGGACTCTGGGTCGGGGTAATGGCGGGGTAAATAGTGGGGCTGAAGCCACAAATGAGAACACAAACATACCGGGTTCGTGCTCCAGCCACTCAGCTGCCAGTCACCACAGAGAAACGGGTCTAAGGCGCTTTGACTCTACCAACACGCCATTAACAGTGTCAGCAAACATCCCAAAAGTCAGTATCAGTTCCTCTGATTGGCTCGTTGCGTCTGACAAACACTGAATATAACGTACGGCAGTCTCAAAATCACTATTAATATGACACTGAACAATAAAACAAAATAAGTTATTAATTAATATCCCCAAAAATAAGCATTTGGGGATATTAATTAAATCTGTTAATATCCATTAAAATACTTTTTTCTATTTATAGCTGTAACTGTAGTCACACCAGTAGATTTACGTGCATGATTTTTATGAGCAATCATTTTCGTTTAGGAACGTCTGGTCGAAAAGAAGAATTCCCGACAATGTCTGAGAAGTAGAAAAAAATACTTTGTCTTAGCCCTTTTGTCTTCTTAAGCTACACAAATAATTATGGCCCTCGTGTTCTTTCTGTGCACTTTGGCACTTCTTCTAAAGATAATTTTCTGGGTATAAAGTCATGTGCTACATTCATAGGGGGATTTCTGGAATACAATATGGCTGTTGATTAATAACGAAATGTTCATGACAGGATTTTCAATTTCTTTCAACAGTGTGCAATGGGTATTTTACTACTGTCACACTGTGTGTGTGATTGTGCATACGTGACGTTCAAAGGCAAAGTTTCATTTATACTGTATGCCAGATTATATGGGTTTGGGTCAATATGAGTATCTTTCTATGATTTCATGTGTGCTAGCAATTGTTATAAACTGTAAACATTAGCAAGACTTTTGTAGGTGTGGTTTTGTCTGTCGACTGGCGGCGGTGATATCGGGGTGTGTGTGTGTGTGTGTGCGCATGGTTAGGCCTCTTCATCATTCCCAACCCAAAGATATAACATGGGACAAATTAAGACCAGTGCCATTATTTTATTTTCTACCTCAGAGAAGAAACGTTAAAAAAAGTTCAGTGGCACGTGCCAGTGTCTTGTATACGATAGTGTGGAGGATGGAACAGAGAATTACAGTAATATTGAAGCTCTAAGAAGTCACAATTCCATAATGTTTTTGAACGTTTTGTTATTGTACACATTTTTTTTTACTTCAGTTTATCACAAGGTTTATGTTACATGCTAGTTTCGTCTGTCGCCAGATAGGATGACGCCTTACAAAGTCTCGCAGACGTGGAAAAACAAACCCCTCCGAAATTCATGCTTCAGCCTCCGTAGAGCTGGGAGGAAGCCCGGTTCAGAAGGTACATGGATAATGTTACCGAAAAACTTTTAAAACATCTCGACAAAATTGAAGTGCTGGTTTCACAAACTCCAGGAGGACATAAAAAAGTTTATAATTTAATACGTTGTGCGAAAATAGCCAAATGCAAACATCTGGTCTTGTGATGTACTGATGACACATTTTGTTTTATCTCACCAAACCAGAGGTCTGAACGTGGGACTTTTCCCAGATATAATATAAACAAATAGTGCAATCATGATGTTTAATAAGGCAGAACACAGACGTTTCTGGAAGGCTTCAACATACCTGCCATTGCCAGATCTTCTATTAAATGAATAAAACATATCAATTAAACATCAATCTGCTACAATATGTTGGGTTTGCTTTGCACCAGACAGACTGTAAATACTTGATATTCTGCCCAAGGTGTAAAACAGAGCTGGGAACAGTTTCTGCTCACTCTTCTAGAGGGAGTATTTGAAAGAGCTCATTCAGATCCAAAATAGTCATTTTAACATACATGTAACCAATCAATTTGTAGATAGGGGGTTAGAAAAGACTATTAATTACAATTTATTTAAATTTGAAAAATATATAATCCCCCAAAAGTCCTCGCAAGTATCGTGAAACAAGCATGCATTGGTGTGTGTGTGTGTGTGGGTGTGTGTGTGTGTGTGGGTGTGTGTGTGTGTGTGTGTGTGGGTGTGTGTGTGTGTGTGTGTGTGTGTGTGTGTGTGTGTGAGAGAGAAGAAATGTGAGCCTAACTGCAGAAGGCAAACACAGGTGCTGGCCGTGCCCTTAGAGGATCAGGAGAGGAGATGCCGTACTGATTGGGATACTCTCCTCTCTTCTGGAGAGTCTTACTCCAATCAGGAACACTACACACACACACATATGGACCCGTATGAATCCACGCAGACACACACACACACACAGACAGACACATGCACGCACAGACAACGCAAAATGAATTAACAAAGAGACCAAATAAGGCCGTCCCACCAGACTGGAAATGGCGATGAGAGAACGTCTCCAGTACGACGTTGACAAAAGGCAAGCGAGAAATCAGAAAATAGATTTCAACCTTACAGCCTTTACACAGTTCAAAGATTAGGTAGATATGTGAACCCCATCATGTGTGTGTGAACCCCATCATGTGTGTGTGAACCCCATCATGTGTGTGTGAACCCCATCATGTGTGTGTGAACCCCATCATGTGTGTGTGAACCCCATCATGTGTGTGTGAACCCCATCATGTGTGTGTGAACCCCATCATGTGTGTGTGAACCCCATCATGTGTGTGTGAACCCCATCATGTGTGTGTGAACCCCATCATGTGTGTGTGAACCCCATCATGTGTGTGTGAACCCCATAATGTGTGTGTGAACCCCATCATGTGTGTGTGAACCCCATCATGTGTGTGTGAACCCCATCATGTGTGTGTGAACCCCATCATGTGTGTGTGAACCCCATCATGTGTGTGTGAACCCCATCATGTGTGTGTGAACCCCATCATGTGTGTGTGAACCCCATCATGTGTGTGTGAACCCCATAATGTGTGTGTGAACCCCATCATGTGTGTGTAAACCCCATCATGTGTGTGTGAACCCCATCATGTGTGTGTGAACCCCATCATGTGTGTGTGAACCCCATCATGTGTGTGTGAACCCCATCATATCTACCTTCAGAGGCTCTCTCAGCCTTTATCTGGTCCTTCTCTGTGACCATCTCCAATATTGCTGACCATTATTTACAGAAATGGAAAATATCGTCCTGGAACGCCGCCTACCACCCCAGTGGTTTCCCCTCCCAATTCCCACGGCCGTGATGCCCGGGCTAGGCTGGTGCTAAAACCCGTGTGTTGAGGCAACGCTCTGTTCTCCTCTCATTAGAAACACATCAATCTCCCTGTCCGGTGACGGCCCAGGCTAACACTCTGTCATTAACCCTCGCCCGGCTGCTTCAAAACCCGACACGCACCCACACCCGTCCACTTTCATTACCAGCCCTGCGAGCAACTACCGACGACGACGCAGCGGTAACACGGCGATTCGGAGGGAAAGAAACAGCCTGCACATAACCGGCAATAAAATACGTGGTTTTGTTATCAGCGAGGAGAAATACAGGCGTCATGTCTTGGGCTTCGACTATGGTATTCCACAAAACGCTCCTTACGTAGGTGGACTCACACACACACACACACACAGACACACACACACGGACACACACACACACGGACACACACACTCACACTCACACACACAAACACACACACGGACACACAGACACACACACATATTGCCGGACAATATGCATCTGGCCTCTCCAAACAGAGGTCAGTCCCAGAGACAGTGTTCAGATTACGCACACGGAGGCCCATATTAACACTGGAGTAGAGACACTACAGTGTGTACGCGTTGCCTAGCGACACCACTCTGTGTAAAGCCTCAACGCACTAACATCCAAGTTACTCATATCTCCACATCCCTTGAATGTAGACATGAAGGCGCGTCTAAAGCCTCTTCAATATGTTTGGAACGGAGGACTGGTGTCCGGGTTGGCTGTGAGGTGGCTTCAAAACAATGAATCCTGACAGGCGTCCAGGGTTAAAAGCCCTGGTGGGTTCTGGAATAAGGGCAGAGGCTGGTGGAGGTGTTTACTCCAACTTGCCTATTGAAGGCCTCTCTCTGCTCTCTCTCTCTCTCTCTCTCTCTCTCCCTCTCTCTCCCTCTCTCTCCCTCTCTCTCTCTCTCTCTCTCTCTCCCTCTCTCTCCCTCTCTCTCTCCCTCTCTCTCTCTCTCGCGCTCCCCTCCTGGTTTTGGTTGACATGTACGCGTATGTGTCTCATTAGGCCCCAATAGCAATAACCCAGGCCTGTTTGGAAAAACACTCTCAGAGGGCCTGCGTGTTTGGGAAGATGAAATGTAATAAGTTATTATGGGATACCCGGCTGGAGTGAGTGCTCGCTGCATGTCATGTTCTCAGAGATCACACTGTGATAGTTCCATTTATGGAAGACACGAAATGGAGGAATAGGGCCAGTATCATCCGAGTATCAGTATCATCCGAGTATCAGTATCATCTGAGTATCAGTATCATCCGAGTATCAGTATCATCCAAGTATCAGTATCATCTGAGTATCAGTATCATTTGAGTATCAGTATCATCAGAGTATCAGTATCATCCGAGTATCAGTATCATCCGAGTATCAGTATCATCCGAGTATCAGTATCATCCGAGTATCAGTATCATCCGAGTATCAGTATCATCCGAGTATCAGTATCATCTGAGTATCAGTATCATCCGAGTATCAGTATCATCCGAGTATCAGTATCATCCGAGTAACAGTATCATCCGAGTATCAGTATCATCCGAGTATCAGTATCATTTGAGTATCAGTATCATCAGAGTATCAGTATCATCTGAGTATCAGTATCATCCGAGTATCAGTATCATCAGAGTATCAGTATCATCCGAGTATCAGTATCATCCGAGTATCAGTATCATCCGAGTATCAGTATCATCCGAGTATCAGTATCATCCGAGTATCAGTATCATCCGAGTATCAGTATCATCCGAGTATCAGTATCATCCGAGTAACAGTATCATCCGAGTATCAGTATCATCTGAGTATCAGTATCATTTGAGTATCAGTATCATCAGAGTATCAGTATCATCTGAGTATCAGTATCATCTGTGTATCCGAAACACAGAAACGCAAGAACGGAGGAACACAGAGGCACAGAGACACAGAAACACAGAAACACAGGGACACAGAGACACAGGAACACAGAGACACAGGAACACAGAAACACAGGAACACAGAAACACAGAAACACAGGGACACAGGGACACAGAAACCCAGGAACACATGGACACAGGGACACAGACACACAGGGACACAGGAACACAGGGACACAGAGACATAGAAACACAGCACCATACAACACTTTAACCTTGATAGGGTTCAGTAACCCTCCATAAGCAGGTCTCCCTCTAACAAAACATATGCAAACAGACCACACTCTTAACCAACTCTCTGTCTACTCTCAACCTCCAAAAACACACTTGTGGGTCTCTTAGCCTTTTTGTTCCCAGCGCTAACATTTTAAAAGGGGAACGACAGTCAGCCCTGGGGGGCTGCTTCATGTCCGTTAGCATCAGATAGCATGAAAAGACCTCAGTCTGAAAGGAAAAGAAAAGACTCCAGTTCTCCAGCACTCTGCTTGGCTTGAGCCCGTCAGCTGTGCTCCTGAGAAAAAGAGCACGACGTGAAGCATAAAGAGCAAGCAGCCCGCTAACGAGCAAGCAACAGGTTCGTTCATGTTAATCCTTCCTGCGCCAATCTGGCCCCGATTCATACGTAATTATCAGTATTGTGGTGTTCTGACTAGTAATGGACTGGGCCAGGGTTAAAGACGCTGGTAGGAATGGGCTATTAAACAGCAATGGGAACTAAGATCAAGACTACATTTGAAATACTAGCTACATCAGAGGTTTCCCTCATGCAGAGGTCTTTGCTCTTTAACACACACACCAAGATGGACGCACGGACACACGCACACACAAACGTGCACACACACATACACACAAACAAGCCTTCTTAACACACACACACACACATGTACGCACACAAGGAACAAAAGTGGGGCAAAACACCCCGTGTCTCCTCCAATAACATACCATATCCATCAGAGTGCAGCAGCTTGCGCCGCTGTGGGAGCGCTACGTGGGCTAGCCACCGCTGTAAGCATTCAGAGGTAGATAATGAATAACACGGGCACTTTCTCTCATGAGGCATTGCTACGCTAACGCTCGCTAGCCACAGGATTACCAGGTCCGATTACAGAGCTCTGGTGCTATCATGCGGCAGTCCCAAAGATAAGCCAACCATCGCTAAGATAATTCACCGCGGCCATGGCGACCCACGCAAGCCAGTGATCAGCATCCAACAAGCTCGCTTAGAAAACACACACGGACACACGCGCGCAAGCGCAACACGCTCCGGGCTGAAATACGCTGCCGCGAATTAATGAAAAGCAATATTGCTTTCGCCGTGCTTTCATTAGAACAAAGCGAATGTCTTAATCGGCGTCTTCCTGCGTCGTGGCTGGTTTGCCTGCCGGGCCTCAACACTGTGTCCCATGTCGGGATGATCCCGGTCAACTGATATTGCAGAGATCCGGTCCGACGATATTAATAGAGAGACCCCACAGGGACCGGAGCGGTCGGTAGGGCGAGCAGAAGGAAACAATAAGGACCGGGACGGCACAATAAGGACCGGGTCGGCACAATAAGGACCGGGACGGCACAATAAGGACCGGGTCGGCACAATAAGGACCGGGACGGCACAATAAGGACCGGGACGGCACAATAAGGACCGGGACGGCACAATAAGGACCGGGACGGCTGTCACAGTGGTGAGTTAGGGTACTGCACTGTCTGGTTTCGGTGCCCACTTCCTGGTTTATGTTGGTTACAGCTGTTGGGGTTTTGCAATCACTGGGCTATAAAGGGGATTGCTAGATGTCACTCTTTGCTCTTCATTGTTACATGTCACAGTATGATAGAGGTGAGTGTTTGTTTGTAAATAGGTTGTATTGGTTTTGGGAACTGTATATTTATAAGACGCTACATATGCGCACTTTCATTTCAGTTTAGCCATTTAGCCTTTTGTCGCCGTTTTCGGTTTGTTTTATGTTTGAAGAAATAAACCTTGTCTTTAAACGGATCATCTACGACTCTGCACATGGCTTCCTACACTACACCTTACAGCGGTCGTGACAGAATGAAGAGCCACCTAAGCCAGCGGAGCCAGACGGTGAGTGGATTCCACGGGGGCAAGCAATAGCGCCCCGTCGGATGAAACTCACCGTCGCCCCACGGAGCGGTGGGAATGGAATCGGCCGGAGACACCACAGGAGCGGTGGCTACGTCTCCGGCCGTATGCTGAGTACGAACCATCAATGCAGCATTCAGGGTCTGTGAAAATGGGTCCGCGGGCCTTCTATGAAGGCAAGAGGACATCCCGGAGGCGCCCCAAAGTGATTTTTGGGGGGGAGCTAACGGGGTGTTCAAGGAGGTCCGCGGAGAGAACACCCACGACCCTGGTGCTGCCACAGCAACCACCCACTGCTCCGGGGCTGCAGCCAGAGCCAGCAAGAGCTCTGGAGCTGAAGCCAAAACCCCAGCTCCAACAGGGCTATGACCCTTTCCGGCCACCAACCTCCAGGGCCCAGAGACCACCTAAGGGCCTGGAGAGCCAGCCGTCCGAGGTGATTAGGAGATGGTGGGGGGTGTGGTTCACCCTACAGGACCAGCCTCTCCCACTCCAGCAAGAGTGCCCTGAGCGGTCCCTTCCACCACAGCAGGAGTTCCAAGATGAGCCCCTCCCACCTTTGCTTGAGTGTACTGAGCGGCTCCTCCCTCCTCTGCGTGAGTGTCTAGATGAGCCCCTCCCACCTTTGCTTGAGTGTACTGAGCGGCTCCTCCCCCCTCTACGTGAGTGCCCGGACCAGCCCCTCCCACTGAAGCGTGAGTGTCCTGAGCGGCTCCTACCCCCTCTACGTGAGTGCCCGGACCAGCTCCTCCCACTCCAGTGTGAGTGCCCTGAGGGCTCCTCCTTCCTCCGCCAGAGCTCCCAGAGCGTCCCTGCCTGCCAGAGCTCCCGGAGTGTCATCTCCTTCCTCCGCCAGAGCTCCCAGAGCGTCCCTGCCTGCCAGAGCTCCCGGAGTGTCATCTGCTTCCTCCGCCAGAGCTCCCAGAGCGTCCCTGCCTGCCAGAGCTCCCGGAGTGTCATCTCCTTCCTCCGCCAGAGCTCCCAGAGCGTCCCCGCCTGCCAGAGCTCCCGGAGTGTCATCTGCTTCCTCCGCCAGAGCTCCCAGAGCGTCCCTGCCTGCCAGAGCTCCCGGAGTGTCATCTCCTTCCTCCGCCAGAGCTCCCAGAGCGTCCCTGCCTGCCAGAGCTTCCGGAGTGTCATCTGCTTCCTCTGCCAGAGCTCCCGGAGCGTCCTTGCCTGCCAGAGCTCCCAGAGCGTCCTTGCCTGCCAGAGCTCCCAGAGCGTCCTTGCCTGCCAGAGCTCCCAGAGCGTCCTTGCCTGCCAGAGCTCCCAGAGCGTCCTTGCCTGCCAGAGCTCCCAGAGCGTCCTTGCCTGCCAGAGCTCCCAGAGCGTCCTTGCCTGCCAGAGCTCCCAGAGCGTCCTTGCCTGCCAGAGCTCCCAGAGCGTCCTTGCCTGCCAGAGCTCCCAGAGCGTCACCGCCCGCCAGAGCTCCCAGAGCGTCACCGCCCGACAGAGCTCCCAGAGCGTCACCGCCCGACAGAGCTCCCAGAGCGTCACCGCCCGACAGAGCTCCCAGAGCGTCACCGCCCGACAGAGCTCCCAGAGCGTCACCGCCCGCCAGAGCTCCCAGAGCGTCACCGCCCGCCAGAGCTCCCAGACCGTCACCGCCCGCCAGAGCTCCCAGAGCGTCACCGCCCGCCAGAGCTCCCAGAGCGTCACCGCCCGCCAGAGCTCCCAGAGCGTCACCGCCCACGTCGATGGCCGCCGCCACGCCCACGTCGATGGCCGCCGCCACGCCACGTCGATGGCCGCCGCCACGCCACGTCGATGGCCGCCGCCACGCCCACGTCGATGGCCGCCGCCACGCCCACGTCGATGGCCGCCGCCACGCCCACGTCGATGGCCGCCGCCACGCCGATGGCCGCCGCCACGCCCACCACGATGGCCGCCGCCACGTCCCACAAGATGGCGGAAGCCTTGCCGCACAAGACGGCGATCGGGCCACCAAGGCCCTTTAAGGGCTGGACCTGCTGTCTTGGACTAACCCTTTGGGTATGACAGTGGGTCCTTGCCTGTTGCTCCTTTTTTTTTTTTTGTATGTTGTTGATGTTGGTTGTTGTTGGCTATCTGGGAGCTAGCCTTAAGTGGGGGTACTGTCACAAGTGGTGAGTTAGGGTACTGCACTGTCTGGTTTCGGGTGCCCACTTCCTGGTTTATGTTGGTTACAGCTGTTGGGGTTTTGCAATCACTGGGCTATAAAGGGGATTGCTAGATGTCACTCTTTGCTCTTCATTGTTACATGTCACAGTATGATAGAGGTGAGTGTTTGTTTGTAAATAGGTTGTATTGGTTTTGGGAACTGTATATTTATAAGACGCTACATATGCGCACTTTCATTTCAGTTTAGCCATTTAGCCTTTTGTCGCCGTTTTCGGTTTGTTTTATGTTTGAAGAAATAAACCTTGTCTTTAAACGGATCATCTACGACTCTGCACATGGCTTCCTACACTACACCTTACAGCGGTCGTGACAACGGCACTGTTGCTCCTGGCCGAAGAAAAACCTGACAATGACCTGAGATAAAACCAGAGAGAGGGAGAAGACAGGGCAAGATGAAGAGGGGACGGAGGCGGAAGATGAAGGCTGAAGATGGCGTGTGGGTCAAGAAATTACTGACTTAGCAGGTTATGAATGTAATTAAATGCCTGGAACCAGATGCACCACATACCGGGTCTGACAAAAAGAGGGTGGGGGACTTTTGAGGATATTCTCTTCGGCGCTGTTCAACCGAACTGGTAATTGCAGAGGAGAAGTCGAGGTGGAGTGTTGTAATCTCTGAGGAACTTGTAAGGAACTCGTCGCACAGTAGAGGAGGTCAGAGAGAAGGTCGGAAAACAACGACGCAGGAAGTTTCACCTCTTTTAATATTTCTTCAGACAGATGTTTGACCTATATACTGTATAAGCCAAACCCATTAGCCTGCTGCATACTCCACTACAAACCGAGTCAGGAAGATGTGGGCTTGAGATAAGGGACTTAACTATCGGCCTGTTTTCTATCACCCTGTCCTACTTTGTGTTTTCAACTCGTTTTGAGTTCCAGGCCAGACCCTACTGCACATCACGAACTGTTAGGGTGTCTGTTAGAAGAATCCAGTAGAATAGTGTCTATTAGAAAACTATGTTAGAAGAAAACTGTCTGTGTGCTACTTGTTTCTGACTGTTGGGTGACGGATAGAAATAAGCACACATACAAACACACACACACACACACACACACACACACATACACACGTACACACACACACACACACACACACACACAGACACACGTACACACATACACATACACACACATACACACACACATATTCACACACACACACACATACACACACACACACACACATACACACCCACACACACACACATACACACATGCACACATACACACACACACACACACACACACACACACGTACACACATACACATACACACACATACACACACACAAATTCACACACACACACACACACACATACACACACACCCACACACATACACACATGCACACATACACACACACACATACACGCACACATGCACACGCACACCAGCCTTTGACCTGACCGCCTGTCAGCACACCAAAGGCTCCTTTGTCCCTTTGATAGCCTGCCCCAGCCTCCACGGGAGGGTGTCCACCAAACAAGCCAAGCCCATGCCGGGAGCCCCGAGCTGGGGCAGGATGAGAACAATGTCCCCCTCCTGCACCCAGCCGTGGAGGAGGACCGTCCACAGGAACCTCTAATGAGATCCCTGTCTTCTTCCCAGTCCAGGCCTTTCAAATCTCAGACTCTCACCCTCATCCTTGCTCGCTCCCTCAAATCCAGGCACAGACCCTCACCCCCTCCTCCCCCTTCCTCCTCATATTACATTTCCTCCATCGCAAACATTTGTTCATAAAGGATCCATTTGTTTACAAGCACTATAGCAGTCTAAAAGCACAAGGGAAGGCAAAGGAAGAGTCTCCCTCTGCAGTTGGAGGAGTCAACCCAAGCCGAACAAATAACTCTCATCTCTATTAACCCTCCGGCGATTCCTTCTCGACGGGCGTCCAAAGCCGGGTGTGTCCAGGAAGTGGGTTACGACACGTCAGTGGTGCTCATCCCATCTGTATGTCTGTCTAGACCAGAGACCACAGCGAACAGCTGGAGAGAAGTCCTCCTCAAGTCAAACCATTTCACCTCATCCGTCTCATCCCACTCGTGTACGCCAACTTTTCGTCAGAGTAACTTTTCTTTATCTCTCGCAGGGCCTTCGGTTGACATTGTAACTTTCCGAAGAGCAACTTCAGCATTGTGGTTTTTTTTTTTTATCTCAAAGTAATGCATTATTTAGCTAAGTGACGTCAGAACATCATGTCGTTAGTGACGGATGTCTTTGTCAACACGTGAAAAAGGCGCTGGGTGTTGTAAGGAATGAGCCGGAGTGGACGGCCAGGTGATTTCCCCTGGGTTGTAAGGGGTTAATTACTTGGTCCAGACTCAAACCGGGCCTGACCTGAATGCCACATGAGCTTGCTTTGCACTTTGTTTGAGACCGTTTGATAGGTTCCAGTTTACCGGGCCAAGATCAAGGAAGCATAGCTGTAGTATTGTAATGAAAACAAGTAGGTTTAGAACCCTGGTCAGAGAGCCATTTTAAAGCAAGTGGGACAGGAAACTATTCTTTAAATCATTTCTCAGCCCGACTGGTCGGTTTTTGTCTTGAAGTGAAAGTAATGCATCTTACGGGACAGAGACTTTGAAGCTACGGCTGATATCACATAGGAATCACACAAAGAGGACATCACCATGTTTCTTGTGTTTAACGTCAGTCTGTTTACCTGTTTCACTCTGAATTTGTTACATGGACTGAACAAATATCAATTTTCCAAACCCACTTCATTCCTCCTCGATACTTCCCATTCAACTTTTCCCAACTTCTCTGTCCGCTTCTTTTCCTTCGTTTCGGTCTCTACTATCTCCTTTACAGAGCCAGCAGGTCTGTGGACGACGCAAGCGACATGGGCCTCCGCTAAATGAAAAAACGTCTTGACCAACAGGAATATGGATGAGCAAGCACACGTCATTATCAATGAGCATGGGTAACACAGCAAGGATGCCCCATCTCTCCTATTCACTGTTCCACAGAAACAACTGAATCGTCAAAACTGCAACCATGAAACTACTCATGTTTACGAGTCTGGGCACCGTGAAGAGGTCAACCAGCAGGTGGTCTGATGCGATAAAATGACCTCAACACAGACTAAACTGTGCGGGTAGAGTTTGACTATAGAAAACGCTCCACACCTCACTCTACATGAGATCGAAAACTTTGGCTGAAGCATATCCGGTGATCTCTGGTAAGAGGACGACGTCACAGCGTTCATCTAGAAGTCATTCGGCACATACACACACACAAACACACAAGCAGGCACACACACACACACACAGGCACACACACACACACACAGGCAGGCACATACACACATGTTGCCAGAGTTGTGATGTCACTGATGGAGATAAGTGCTTTATTAGCACCTTACCCATGAGGCTTTGCTGCTGCCTTAACTCAATACGGACCACCAGCGGAAAAGTTGTGTATGTTTGTCTGTACAAGTGGTTGTGTGTGTAGGAGTGTGTGTGAATGTGTGTGGGTATGTGTGTGTGTGTGTGTATGTGTGTGTGTGTGTGTGTGTGTATGTGTGTGGGTGTGTGTATGTGTGTGTGTGTGTGTATGTGTGTGTGCCTCCTGTGTGTGGGTGTGTGGGTGTGTGTTTGTGGGTGTGTGTTTGTGTGTGTGCCTCCTGTGTGTGGGTGTGTGTGTTTGTGGGTGTGTGTGTGTGTGTGCCTCCTGTGTGTGGGTGTGTGTGTGTGTGTGTGTGCGGCTGCAGGTTAATTAGCCAGACAGGGCTTAGGCAGAAAGCGGCAAGCCGAGAGGTCCCTCTGTGCTCTCAGCTTCTCAGGCTTAGTTTACACAAGAAGGTCATTTTAATCAGGCGAATGCCAGGCCGGCTAATCTGCAGGTCTTTGCTTGAGCATAAACAGAGAATATCCTTGGGCTCAGAATGGCTCAGATACCAGTAGTCATGGAAAAGTCATTTAGTGAACCTGACCTATAGTCCAAAATCTCCTTCTACCTTCTACCCTCTACCCTCTGGTGCTCTCCCTCTACCCTCTGGTGCTCTAACCTCTGGTGCTCTACCCTCTGGTGCTCGACCCTCTGGTGCTCTACCCTCTACCCTCTGGTGCTCTCCCTCTACCCTCTGGTGCTCTACCCTCTACCCTCTGGTGCTCTCCCTCTACCCTCTGGTGCTCTCCCTCTACCCTCTGGTGCTCTCCCTCTACCCTCTGGTGCTCTCCCTCTACCCTCTGGTGCTCTCCCTCCCTCTGGTGCTCTCCCTCTACCCTCTGGTGCTCTACCCTCTACCCTCTGGTGCTCTCCCTCTACCCTCTGGTGCTCTCCCTCTACCCTCTGGTGCTCCCCTACCCTCTGGTGCTCTACCCTCTGGTGCTCCCCTCTGGTGCTCTACCCTCTGGTGCTCTACCCTCTGGGTGCTCTCCCTCTACCCTCTGGTGCTCTCCCTCTACCCTCTGGTGCTCTCCCTCTACCCTCTGGTGCTCTACCCTCTGGTGCTCTCCCTCTACCCTCTGGTGCTCTACCCTCTGGTGCTCTCCCTCTACCCTCTGGTGCTCTACCCTCTGGTGCTCTACCCTCTGGTGCTCTACCCTACCCTCTGGTGCTCTACCCTCCCTCTGGTGCCCCCTCTGGTGCTCTACCCTCTACCCTCTGGTGCTCTACCCTCTCTCCCTCTACCCTCTGGTGCTCTCCCTACCCTCTGGTGCTCTACCCTCTCTGGTGCTCTCCCTCTACCCTCTGGTGCTCTACCCTCTGGTGCTCTACCCTCTGGTGCTCTACCCTCTGGTGCTCTCCCTCTACCCTCTGGTGCTCTACCCTCTACCCTCTGGTGCTCTCCCTCTACCCTCTGGTGCTCTCCCTCTACCCTCTGGTGCTCTCCCTCTACCCTCTGGTGCTCTACCCTCTGGTGCTCTCCCTCTACCCTCTGGTGCTCTACCCTCTGGTGCTCTCCCTCTACCCTCTGGTGCTCTACCCTCTGGTGCTCTACCCTCTGGTCCTCTACCCTCTACCCTCTGGTGCTCTACCCTCTACCCTTTGGTGCTCTACCCTCCCTCTGGTGCTCTACCCTCTACCCTCTGGTGCTCTACCCTCTACCCTCTGGTGCTCTACCCTCTACCCTCTGGTGCTCTACCCTCTACCCTCTGGTGCTCTACCCTCTATCCTCTGGTGCTCTCCCTCCACCCTCTGGTGCTCTCCCTCTACCCTCTGGTGCTCTACCCTCTGGTGCTCTACCCTCTGGTGCTCTCCCTCTACCCTCTGGTGCTCTACCCTCTGGTGCTCTACCCTCTGGTGCTCTACCCTCTACCCTCTGGTGCTCTACCCTCTACCCTCTGGTGCTCTACCCTCTACCCTCTGGTGCTCTACCCTCTACCCTCTGGTACTCTCCCTCCTTCTCCTCTCCCCATCTCGGAGTCAGTCACTTCCCTTTAATACAACAATACTCATCCTTACATTTTGTCCGTAATTCCAATGTAAACCCCAGATATAAATCATCAAACCTTAGCCCTAAGGTGATATGGCATTACCTCAAACCCGGGCCACCATGGAAATCAAACCCGTAACCCAACAGATCTGCAAGGGCCCCAAATCAGGACACTCAGACAACACTGGGATAACACCCAGATATATAGACCCAGCCCAAACACCCAGATATATAGACCCAGCCCAAACACCCAGATATATAGACCCAGCCCAAACACCCAGATATATAGACCCAGCCCAAACACCCAGATATATAGACCCAGCCCAAACACCCAGATATATAGACCCAGCCCAAACACCCAGATACAAGGTATGGATTGTGTACCAGCAGGTACCTCTCTCTCTCTCTCTCTCTCTAACATCTCTATGTTCAAGTCAGATGGGTATCGCTATCAGAAGTTGTCGAGCTTAGCTCAGCAAGCTTTCTATTTAAGCTCTCCGTTTATCAGCGTTGGTTCTAAGTGCTAGAGTGGAGAAGCATGTGTGAGGAACGCCCTGATATCCCAGAAAGGGTTCCTGATAAGAGGGGGCATATTATAAGGAATTCATGTCAACTTTGTTGTGGTTTTATTTAAATATAATGTAGAATTTCACTTCGACACAAATTGATGTTAGCTGCTTTCTCACACAGAAAGTAGACCAAAAGTCTACTGTGAATACCGACCTGAACGCCAAAACAGCAGTGAAATCACTGCCTCGCAGGTAGCTGGACCACGGTTCAAATCCTGCTTGTGGACTAGCCCAAAGGTCCCACAAAAGGTTGTGTGATTGGCCAGCTAGTTGATGTGAAATTACTGTCAATTTTCAGCGAGAAATGAATCAGTAAAAAAGTAATCATCATCAGAATATCTTAAGTTTAGAAATTATCTATATGCAATGATTTCATTAAGGATCAGTGATTGGGTCTGAATGAATTTAACAAATGTAGGAACTGAACAGGTAAAAGTTCCCATCTGCTGAATACCACATTGGGAAAAGAACGAATGAACCATCCATCTACCTGGAGCTAAACAGACACAGGAGAGAGTGAGAACAGACACGGGGTGGAAAAAGATCAGACAAGAAAACATACTGTGTAAAAAGATTGGTTTATTATTAGAGGGAGAGAAGGAGGGAGGGATGGAGAGAGGGAGGGAGAGAGGGAGGGAGAGAGGGAGAGAGAGAGAGAGACAGAGAGAGGGAGAGAGAGAGAGAGACAGAGAGAGAGAGAGAGGGAGAGAGAGAGGGAGGGAGAACGAATTAGATTGAGATTGACAGTTGTCAGTGAATACCTTGTGAAGGAACGCTGGTGTTTTATGACCCCTTCTCCGTGCGGGGGGAGGGATGGGGGAGTGCGGGGGGTGAGGGGAGTGTAAGGCTTGTCATGGAACACCTGCCTCCATTTAACCCTTCTGAGCCTTTCTGCTTGAGCTGCCTCTTTCACTCTTCCAGGCCTCGTTCTCTCTGCAACCATGTCCTGTATCCATTCATGTACGGGGCATTCCTGCAGACACAGGGGTCGATCTGCTCCAGTCCGACCCGTACTTGAGCTTGAGGCCTCTAGGACCCAGGACCCGGGCCCCGAGGTCCAGCTTGGACTGAGGCAGCCAAAATCTACCAACGCCAGTCAGCCACCGATTGTCGATTAATTCCACGCCGGTCCAATCTATCGACACATATTAGCGCAGACTGCATGCACGCGCATACACACACACACACACACACACACACACATCATCCCGCCCCCAGCCCAACTGGTCGTTATGCCAATCAAGGGCCTCTGTTAGGTCAGGAGTTATTCACATCACATTAAAGAGGACATGGGGTTCCTCTATTCAGGACCCACCACAGGCACCCCCCTTATTCCCCACGCCTCATAAAAGACCCCCCCCGCCGACTCTCACCAACACTCCCACCCTCCTCAACCCCCCTTATGTTCGGCATTCCTTCCTTTCCTAACTCCGGCCCATGTTCTACCCATGAAGCACAGCTGTAATGTTCACCGGTATAAAACCTATGGATCTATATGATAAGGAACATCCCCTGTCCCAGATAATGTCCTCCTATTTCTGTTAGGGGGACGTACAAATACTGACACTCGTTATAGACTCCCCCTCCTCCTCTCCCCCTCCCCCTCCTCCCCTCTCCCCCTCCTCCTCTCCCCCTCCCCCTCCTCCTCTCTCCCCCTCTCCCCCTCTCCCCCTCTTCCTCTCTCCTTGCATCATTGACCAACTCAAGTGCTCCAGCTGCTTTCAATGTTCTGTGAATCACTATTCGCTTTCTTTGATATACACTTGAAGAAACCAATGCAGTCATGGAGCTTTAGCTGACGTTTGGGAATGAGTACACAACCGGCCTTGTCAAAGAGTAGGCGCTATGTAAAGCCAAGACAGATTAAAAATATATATATATTCTTCCGGTTCCAGGATCCTCTCACCTCACAGAAACGATCAGGGGGGATTGTGGTAACGAAGTGTGGTCAAAGAACAGCAATTATTCACTTTACAGCTGATCCAGAATCAGAAAGGCACAGTAATCTGGTTGATTCAGGAGCTTTCACATTCTCTCGCATACTCTCACACACACACTCTCACACACACTCACAATCTCTCAGACACACTTACCCAGTCGTTTATCGCCAGACAACATTTTCGCCGTATATATAGAGCATGTTTGCTTTGCATTTAGGCTTCACTGTTCACTGTTACTTTTCAGACACACGCATTGCTTCCCTATCATCCTGCATCGTAGGTTCTGTGATAAGCTCATAACGTGGTCTCTGCCACGCCGCGAGTTTGCTGACACTAACGCCGCTTTCCGGCTCTGGGGGCTGATAACACGTCTGGTCTTAGTGGAGGTGAAATATGTTGCTGGGGCATTAGTCTTGGCCCAGTTTCAGAGGCGGAGGTGAAAATGACTTTACCTTCTGAGGAATTGAGCTACGCTGCCTGAGGAGAACCCGGGCCGGACGACCCCCAAGCTGACAAACTATTTTGTCTTGTTGTCTTCGTTCATTTTGGACTCTGGATCATCGTGGGGATTCTTTGGCAAAATAGGTCAGGCTCTTGAAGGAATCCCCCCAGTAAACCTGGACTTGGAGAGTCCTAATAAAGTCTTTAGCTCTGTCCTTTGGATTCAAGTTGGGGTTAGGTTTTGGTGTGCATATCAGAGATGGTGTTTACTCACCACAGTCCTGCTTGGACCGGAGGCTGGAAACAAAAGTGTTACAGTGTTGTAGTCAGTTGATAGAGAACGAGAGAAACCCGGTGCCAGGAGAGAAGGGTTACCAGGGCAACAGAAACATAAACTAAACACATGTATGTTTTTCTACGCATATCCCCACGTTAAATATTTGCACATTGCTACAACGCGGTGCGTATTTGACATTCGAAATGCCGTTAAGCTTTCGCAAGCGGAACCCTGTCACATACTTCTGGATGTTGGCCTACTGGCTGTAACACTTGTATTGTCAATGTAAATAAAATAAAACATTCCCGTTGTAATAAACAGAGAGAGAGAAGGAACGAAACAGAGGGACAGAGAGAAGTGGAATTTAAAGTGTTTGCCTAAATGAAAAAGAGAAGTTGGAGAGAGAGAAGGAATAGAAAAAGAAGGGTTCCCAAGTGATGATGAACAAGAGTTATTGTGTTTTCGCCGCGCTATAAGACCCTGTTGCCGTCCAGGCGTCCACACAAGCATGTACACATTATTAAGTAAGTATGTGACGGGCAGATCCATGTCATGTATCCAATAATTAAATGAGATAAGATCAACAGAAATCAGACTTTAAATGGTTCTGTAGACAAACAGGGTAAAGCCGCGGCTACGTCTGTTTTACTGATTTCTCAGTTTTCGGGTTTTGTTGGGTTAAAGTTTCCTTACGCAAAGACATTTGCGCACATCAGATACTTCTTTTGCCAGTGTTTCTCTGGGTGACTAGGAGTCATAACTGCAGTGTTTGAGAAGTTGTGTAAAATTGGTCAACGACCGGGGATAAAAATGACCAGCACAACAGCTAGCAATATATATCCTGTATCTATGTATTGTGTAACCAGGTAAATAACATTAATTTTAAGAAATAATAAAATGTGGTAATATTTGTTTTCTGAGTTAACATTGAAACCATAATGACGATAAAGCATTAAGGAGAATGTGTCATCGGGAGATCATCCATTGAATGAAACTGTATTTATTCAAAGTAATTATAATATTTGTTTTAATTCTTATGGGGCGACTTATGACCTGTGTATTTCAGGATTGCTAGATGCGGTCTTTATACAAATGGACGAGGTCTACTGCAGAGAACAATAACAGCATTTTATTCCTCACTTCCGTTAATTTATCTTTTATGCATCAAAAAGGTTTCTACCGATAGCCACGGAATGGTCATATTGGCTGTGTGTGAACGGGCTATTAGCGGGTGAATTATTAGCACCATCAACCAAATGCCAGACAGCAGCCAAACCACATTCCTTTTGTTATTCCACATTTCTTTGCACTCAGTAAAACCACAGCTAATTGCTTTCACATTACTGAGCGACCCAACTTGGTGGCTTTCCAAGACCACCTCTGCGACAGCGAATGCCGTGAGCCCACCTTATTGTGAAGCGTCGAACTTAGGGAAAGGTTGACGAAAGAAAGGAGTCCGGAGAGAAAGAAACCTGCGAACTGTTTTCACTTCGCACGCCATAAAGGCTTGTCCGTTGACAGCAATGTAATCAAATGTATAACGACCATTAGCAGAATAGTGTTGTTTAAACTAAGAAGTGCAGCATGTGTGTCTAAAATGTACCAGTCCTGTTGAGTCTCTCACTGTCTGGCCTGTGTTCAAGAACTCAGGGAAGATAGAAAAGAATCCTTCTGTTAAAAAATCAACAATATACATTTGTTTTTTAATTAATTCTAATCCGATCGGAAAAATGCAAACCTTCACAGCCAATTATCAGTCCAAATTCTAAGGAGAACGCTCATTCCAACGACTGTATTTGAGGCTGAGTGAGAGTGTGTGTGGTTGAAGCGCTTTACAGATCCTGCGTCACATTCACTCATTCACACACTGACGACCGCGTCTACCATGCAAGGCGACTCCAGGCTCGCCAGGAGCAGCTGGGGTTAGGTGTCTTGCTCATGGACACCTCGACAATTTCCCAGGAGGAACCGGGGATCGAACCAACCACTGCCGCCCCAGAAGTCCAAGCTGTTGGAGCATCTTAGGGGCCATTAACTCCGAGCCTAATTCATTTAAGTTACTATAACACTTTCCTGTCTCAGGGCAACCATCAATTTACTCAACCTGCTTGTGTGTGTGTGTGTGTGTGTGTGTCACTTGTGTGTGGACAGGTTTGTGTATGCCTGTTTGTATGGCTCAATGGTTTTACTAGCGAGGAAGCGAGGGCGCATCATTTGTTTCTTTTCATGAGGTAAGACCGGTGGATGTACAAAAACCGACCGGCCATTTCTTTCTGTAAATCTGGTTGGAGATTGAACTAATCAACTAATAAAACACGAGGACACTGGAAGCATTGTCAGATGGTTAACTTCCATGTTCCTCTCTGACTGACCAGAACCCAAACAACACCAATGTCAAATCTAATCTCAATCTCAGACAATAACAGAAAGTTCTGGGCTTGACGGGAAGAACAAGCCGACATAAAGTGCCAGTCCAACATTGGGAAACACAAACTCACTCAAAGACTTTGCTTATTTTTTTACCACTTCAATATGCTGGTTGAGTGAATGCCAAAGCTCTCATATTACATTAAATGTATTTTTGATCGATTTAATAATTGTTTGGCATACTACCTAATTCTGTGTCATTTCATAGTGTCGTGACGACTAGCAGACAGACAACAACCTGCTAAGCTCTTGAACATCTACACACAAACACACACAGTACCATCACAACAGGTTTGTTCTGACCGGTCAGTGTTTGGACTCGCCGTTCGTGAATCATCCTATATCCGTGAATTAAACAGTCGTGAATCAAACAGTCAGAAATCATACAGCTGTGAATCAAACAGAGGTGAATCATCCAGCCGTGAATCATAATAACCATTCAGCCCTTCTGCGTTCTGCTCTACTTGACGGGCAGCACCGGGCCAGGCTGGGTGGCCATACCAAAGCGGAAGCAAATTGGTGCTGGTCCAGAACAACAATCCAGGGTGACCATATGAGGGAAGCAGAAATAAGAGTTGTAACTCTCTCACTGAGATTGATGCATTGCGTAGGCTGCACTAATACAAAACACGGCTAATCAAAACATGTTGCAGGCTTATCAAGAACCGTTTATCTCCTAGAGGGAGAGAATGTGTACAATAAATAATCAAAGCCACTTCTTATATTATGAGAGTGTAATTAAAAGTCCTGTGGCTGGTTCTCTGGACCGTGCAGTACTCACACCAAGGCTGACGTGATTAACACGAATGGGTGGAGCAAAGGAAAATGTAGCTTGGATACACAACTGCGGTTGAAGGCCATCAAATGACAGAAATACTGACGTGATAGAGCTTGATGATGCTGCCTGTGTAGAGATTCACTAAACTCCTGGTGTAAGTCTCTGTAATGTACTTCACAGACAGACAGCTCTTCGTATGAAACCATGGCTCTACCCTCTCTCCATTCTCCTTCAGATCCCGTTTAAACGTTCTCTCTCAGGACTTTGACTGACGGGTGTGTAGCAGGGTTATTTTAAACCTACCATCAGTCATCTACTCCTGTGTCAACATTCAACAGTTCTTCATATGTTTTCCTTTCACCGGGTCATCATCCTTTTCGCACACCCTACTTCGCTCTACTGTACATGGAAATGTCCTGTTTTCTCTGTCATGCACAGGAAAACCATTTGACCAAACCAGCGGCATAGAAAAAACTATTACACAGAGATTACTCTGAGATTACTCTGAGATTACGCTGAGATTACTCTGAGATTACTCTGAGATTACTCTGAGATTACGCTGTTTCGACCCAGAACAGAGTTTGAAACGACTGAAATACAATAATACTGCACGTCATTCTTCACCATAAAGGTTCCTCTACATTCATTCAAGCCTGGTTCTCAGACATGTAGAACACACCAATAATTCGGAAATCATTTTTAAATTACGTGCATTTATTAAAAATACCCAGTAGCTGAATAGCGATATCCATGATGTTTATGGACAATATGATCTTCATATGTTTACCATGTTTTCTAAAGTATATAAAGGATCACAAATACGTTTAGCACCTGTGATATTTACAGGCGTACGGTGTCAAAAAAGAGGAAATGTCCAAATCAAATTTCATTGGATTACAACTTTAGTAGCGTAAACAATCACTATATTTTGCATAGTCGGGTCTATCGACTCAGGCAAAACGAGAATGAAGACGAAAGTATTTGTTTATTAGAACATGCTGGGAAAAAAAGGTCGAAAATACAGTGCTTACTGTATTTCCTGTCTCGGTGAAATTGATCTGGTTCATAACCGGTGTTGGCGAAACTCTCCAAAGAAAACTCTAATCACTGTAGACATCTCTCTCATTTCCCTTCACGAAGCCCCCCCGTCTGACCCCGTTTCACTACCCAACCCTTCCTCCATCCCTCTAACTCGGAGGCACCTCAACGCCGTTTCATTTCCGGCGCTGTTCAAACCGAAGCTCTCCGAGAAGCCTGCGCACTGAGGACTACTGAGAGAGGAACCGAAATGTGAATCTAAAGTTGTCTTGGCTCCCAAACGCTGTAACCAGGCTTCATAAACATCCAACAGGAAATGAAATAACTGTTCAAGTGGAAATATGTAAAAGTTCACTGCGACCAGTAAACTCAGTTTTCCCCTCAACACTCCCACCGATTTGTATCCACCTCCGAGAGATTTCAGAGGGCACGAGTATTCCACATCCCGCAGAATAAATGATTCAATTCCTGGTCAACTGGAGATGACTGCCTCTCTCAGGTTTGTGGGTGAACACAGAGGTCCCAGTGACCCTGATCCCTGATATGGAAGTGAAAAACTAGATATGATACAGAACTCTCTAATGTGAAGGGATCATACAATGGTCTGGCCACACACACACACACACACACACACACACACAAACACTCTGTGGGACCAGATGTGTTTGAGAATCTTTGCCAACTCACAACCCAGAAGCTGGTGAATCAGACTGCAATAGCACTCCATTCAGCACCCTTATCAGACAGCACATTCCACCTGGCCGTCAGACACTGAGACATCAAACAGAAGGTTCCGGGCCTCCTTCAAAGGGCCTGCTGGTCTCTGGTTGACACGCCCAGCAAGTGGGGCCTTCAAGTGGCTCTCGATCTCAAGCGAAACGACAATGGACCGACAAGTGGGGAGAGAATCTGGGTTCCTGGCAAAAAAAGCTTAAAGAAGGTTCCCTCGTCGTTCGGCATGTCGAGCCAAGCCGAGCTCTTTGAGGCTTTCTGGTGCCTGTGCGAATGCTGTGCGAATGCTGTGTGAATGCTGTGTGAATGCTGTGTGAATGCTGTGTGAATGCTGTGTGAATGCTCTGTGAATGCTGTAAGAATGCTCTGGGGAAGTTGAGGTGGGCGAGATCTTTTTCCCATGTTTCTTCACAGATTCTGGGAAGAAAAGAGACCCGGGTCTCAGCCTGGTCCTGACCATGTCCCGGCCCCACCTTGTTCATCATCGTTGGTTCCTTCTCTGTCTGCGAATACATGAGCCAAGTACTCACGAGCTCCGACTGGGACCTTGGCTAACGATCACTCGGCATAACCCAATGAAGCCTCTTATTTCTGGATTTCTCGGTCAGCTTGGCCACACAGTCGTCTGTACTTTACCCAGAGCCCAGGTCAGAGAGAGAGAGAGATAACGGACAAGTAAGACACAAAGGCAGGCAGAATTGATTTGCCATCGCGGATGGTCTTCATGTCAGTCACGCTGCAGCGAGAGCTCTTCAGTCATCAAGCTGTTTGTTCATGAATGGAGTGGCTCAGCAAACACAGACTGGTGTCTAATTGTCAGCCGCTGACAGGAACAAAGTGACAAAGGCCGAGCCTATATAAACAGGCTATGTCCCGCTCATTCTGTCTGTTTGACTACATCTCAGAGGCTACAGAGGCCAGGCTCCGTGGATAGACAGCATGGGAACCCTGGATCTTTCCCTAAGCAGTCTTAAATACACAGTTTTACTTCACTCACTGAGACTCTTTGGAGAAGAGGAACGGGAAACAGGCAACGAGAAGCTATAGGAGGTAACACGAGACCATGATGAAAGTGTATTAGCCAACTAAGAGGTGGTAGCCAGTCATTTTGAATTCATTGAGAAAATCGATTTGTTTGTTTCTCATCTACATCAGAAAAGAGATGTTTCCTCTTAATCCAATTACACAAAATTTTCCAGGCGCCTAAAGAGGTAGATTACGAATGCCTCCCGGTTGTTCATTCCTTCTCTGATGCACAGAAGCAACACACATCATTCCAGTCTCAATTATCCTTTATAAACAATGGGATGAAAATGGCCAAGGCTTTCCCAATCCCGTTATAAATGTCCCTCAGATCTACGACAACATGCACATGTGCAGTGGCCAAAGGAGCATTGTCGAACAACTGGCTTAAACTTAACCCTCTTTAAAGGAACTAATCTTCAAAGAGAGGAAAATTCCTGGCCTTCAGACTACAACAGGATTAAAGTTTCTATGGCTACTGATAGTAATTACGAACCAATAAAGGTTGACGTTTTTTATGTTAAACAAACAGGGGTAAATAGAGGTGGAGATTTACAAAACAGCTTAATGTGGGAGCCAAGGGCCAATCAGGGTTAGCCTTTAGCCTAGCATTGAACCCACACATTAAGGGCCAATCAGGGTTAGCCTTTAGCCTAGCATTGAACCCACACATTATGGGCCAATCAGGGTTAGCCTTTAGCCTAGCATTGAACCCACACATTAAGGGCCAATCAGGGTTAGCCTTTAGCCTAGCATTGAACCCACACATTAAGGGCCAATCAGGGTTAGCCTTTAGCCTAGCATTGAACCCACACATTATGGGCCAATCAGGGTTAGCCTTTAGCCTAGCATTGAACCCACACATCAATGGCTAACATTGAACCCACCAGCTGTAGATTTCTAAGGCAGGTTCACATCGAGATTGATTTAAAGGTTGTCCTTCCTTGGATTTACGGTTTGAAATTTGCTTCCGGGAGAGTTGGGACGTCTGTAGTGCTAAATGTTGAATCAATATTTCTGCATAAACTTAATGTTACAACCATTATTACTGCACACTACTATGAGAACATACATACTAGTAAATACTAATAATAGGAAACGGCAATGCACTGCAAAAGCAATTATATCTAGCTGATTTTTTCAGGACCCTGCTTATACTCATGGAGACTGAGGTAATAAGGAAACTGTGCCTTAGCACAGCTTAACACAAACCGTTAGCCCACTCTGAAATGTAATGCAATCCAAATGGCCGTGTATTAGCTTGCTTCATTAGCTAGATGTTATTCTCATCAGAAACACCTGTACAAAGAAGACTGCTAGCTCTCAACCGAGAAGAGGGACAGGGTGGGGGTGTAGATTGAGAGGGTGGAGTAAGAGAGTGCTGTGAAAAGAAAAATGAGTGCGCTATTTCGGCGCTCCGTTAACATGCGATCAAGGGCAATGACTCGATGGAAACCAGAATTCCACCATAGCGTGATTCCTTCCACAGGCACGTATGTGATATTAGTCAAGACAATAGTAATATGAGGTGAACTAATGGTCCGTTGCTTTTTACAGGCTCAAAAGATGTTGTGAGACGGAGGTACGAAACTGATACTAGCTATTAGCTTAGGCCTTTAGTTTAGCTAGAAATCCATTATTTTCTGCCTTTTTCACTCGGACGGCTGTGAGTGAACCGCGACAAGAACCCCTGCCAGTCGACAAATATAACAGCATCCAAGTTTGGTTTCTCAACCATACAGAAATGTGCCTGGGCCAGTTAGAGCTGAGCCGTCACAACACATGGCTCAAAAGAGAGGCGACTAATTCCCATTTGGGAGGGAGAGGGGTAAAATAATTATGTTTACATGGCTTCCTATCAAACAAACTTTCATCTAGGTATTTTCAGGCTAGTGCTTTCTTAATAGCCAATGCCGAAGACAGGAATTCACGCAACAGGTCCCTTAAGTCCTTAACGCAAAGCAAAAAGGCTTTAGAGATTTACACGGACACGAGTAAAGCCGTGGTTCATCCCGGACACGTGTAAAGAGCCATGTTTCCCCCGCGTATTACAGTAGAGCAACTCTATCACACGTATTCCGGTAGGACAACTCTATCACACGTATTCCGGTAGGACAACTCTATCACACGTATTCCGGTAGGACAACTCTATCACACGTATTCCGGTAGGACAACTCTATCACACGTATTCCGGTAGGACAACTCTATCACACGTATTACGGTAGAACAACTCTATCACACGTATTACGGTAGGACAACTCTATCACACGTATTACGGTAGAACAACTACTGCTATCAAATAATACATATTAATAAAAGAAGTTTTGCTACAATATCCGGAAATAAAAAGTGAAATTAGAGGGGCCTCTTATCTACATTAAAGATCCAACCACTCTATTTAATTCTCTGAAAACCTAGATGTCCAGAGGAGATACTCCCTCCGCTGTGCCCTCATCTCCACTGTTCAGTGCAAAGTCAGTAATTGCAGGAAAGTGCTTTTCATGCCCGGCTTCAGTTTGTAGCGAGGAACTCTTTGACGAACCCTTGCTCTACCGCGGCAAGAACAGACACACACAAACCGCCGTTCTCTTTCCAAACCTCCCAACCACGTTGGTCTTTAAGCAAATTGTTCAAATGAATCCTGTGGCTTTGATACTGTGTTGATGGTTGGAATTTGCAGGGACAAAAAAAAGCTCTGTCATGGAAATTACCATTTGCATTCTAGCTGGCTAGTCCATGAAAATAACCGCGCCACATGGTATGCAGGTTTTATGGAAGCCGGGGGTTTAGGGTTATTTGCTCTCACCTTGTACTTGATTGATTAATTAGGTGACTAATTGGTCAGGGCCTACCCCCCTGGTTGTTTAGGGCTAAACTAATAGGGGGCTGAGCTAATACAAGAGACCACCGCTGCTCTAGAAGAAGTAACTTTACACAACTCTCCCTAATTAGAACGTTCTGCACATCCATAAATTGTTTCACAGCTGCTGCCGCTTTTTGCCAAACTAAACATACAACAACCGAGGGCGAGGTGGGAGATATAATATAAAAATATAATATAATAATAATTTAATATAAAAACAGTTTTCCCAAAAGGTTATGGCAGCGACATGGGAGTAGGCCTATACGTTTCCAATATCTAATCCTCCCACCTCGCCCTCGATCTAATCCACAACTACCAGGTTTACATAACACAACAATTACATGACCGTCCATCTCTACGGTAAGTAACCATCAATTGAACAATATGTCAGGACAAGACACCATCTTCAGAACAATGTGTACCTTGAGCAATAAACTTGGCAAACATAATGAGGTTGATATATAAAAAGGGAAGTAGGTAATTGCTAGTGCATGACATGGTTTACACAGTGTTGTTTGAAAGGGACATGGGACCAGCGGTGGAGTGTCTGATGTATTACTTTTGGTCCCGATTCATAGACCGAGTGTGACTTTCGCTTCTTTCCAGACACTTTCAACTGGTCCAAAACTATCACAAACACACACGCTGGAATGCTCTCACACACGAGCACAGGGCAATGCCAATCCTTCACAAATGCATGCAAGCGTGCGTGCACACACATACACACACACACACATAGTACACACACACACGCACATATACACACACAAACACACACACATATACACACACACACATACACACACACACACATAGTACACACACACACGCACACATACAAACAAACACACACATATACACACACACAAACACACACACACACACACACAGTACACTCATTATACAGTTCCTCCACATTCCTGGAGATTCCTGCAAAAGCTGTTAGAGATGTACTAGTGGTTTCCGAGGTATGCATTTGGAGAAGAGACAGAGTGAGAAAGAGAGAGTGAGACGGAAAGAGTGAGAGAGATGTCTATAAGAGCACAGGCAGATGACAGAAGATGCAGGCACAGACTGGATCCATCCCTTCTGGGTGAAGTTCTACCGACGTTAAGTGCCTTTATTGTCAACAGTCGGTCTTCGTTAAATGCCAGTTCCATCATAAAATCCCATGTGAAGAATCTTAACCTCATCCAGTCAAGTATCTGGGATTAACATTCCGAGTTACTGACACTAGCCTCATCGAACGCCGTATGCAGGAAAAACGGTACGGAAGCTCCGCCTTCCATGACCATTGTAAATAATAATTAGAACCAATAGGGAGGACTGGAGCAATCTGAGCAAACACAGACGTCCTCCAAAAGGTGATTTGTTATAGACAGACACAGAAGAACAAGCTGAAACCAATGTCCCTTTACATTAGCAACAGTTAAACTACGGAAACCACTGCATAACTGCAAAAACAGCAGCTATGAAGGTTATATATATACGCCAGTTTAAAAGGTTATGTGTCTCAAAAATGTGAGATACGGCAGCTCTAAATGTTCTGTACGGCAGTTTTAAAGGTAAGATACAGTCACAGAATGTTTCGAAGTAGGGACATGCTCTGGACGCAGCATATTAGAAACACACTCCAAACGGAATGTCACTTACAGTGCACATCCCTGGATAACCTGGAATTGAAATGCAATATTCCAGATGGATTTAATGCGTCGAACCCAGAAAAACAAAACAGAGAAGCGTTTCTCCCCTTTCGAACATCATATTCAGCATCGGTCAACAGTGTGTCAGGGTGAAGACGAGTTGGTTTTAAATCACAATTGGAAGGACTCACACAATGGACCTCCAGCTGGGTATGAGATAGTCATCCCCAACCATCATCACTGGAGAGAAACCCCTTTGTCTTTTAATAGGCTGGAGATAAGTGAGCATTTAAAGTCGCTTGCATTTAAATGTAACACTTGGTAAACACCTAATCAACTAAATAAATATGTATTGTAGGCTTACAGCAGACAGGCCCACTTTACACATGAGCAAACTGCAACAACGCATGGTCTTAACCATATGTGTGTGTGTGTGTGTGTGTGTGTGTGTAACAAATAAGGTATTGAAAAAAAGAAACTGCATAAAGCACAATAAAAAAACGACTTTCTCTCAATGAAATACACCACATTATAATGTCACCATATAAATGCCATCAAACATACATCAAATGCAATTTAAATGTGCACATTTCTAATGACGCCACATTCTACCATAGTAATAATAAATGCTTACCAGTCGCACTAGTGATGTCTAGAACCGCCTGCAGTAGCACCATGGCCCGGAGCGTGTTAAATTGACATCTCAGTAGACGGTGGGTCACCGGTGCCCGGTCAGGATACATTCCTCCTAATCTATTTCAGTCCCTTTACATCCACTACAAACGTTGAGTCAAAAGGAAAACGAACAAAAATGCCTATCAGGGTTGTCCACGGACTCTTCCTTTATCCCGTGTCTGTGCGCAGTGGAATTGGAAAGTCCTCTTTTTAGCGACTCCCTCCCGGCCGGAGTTGTGCTCTAATTCACGCTCGCAGCGCACGGCTTCCCAAACTTCTGTGCGCCGCTTGCCTTGCAAAGCCATCTGGCTCTGATTAGTGTGGGATGTGTCGCCACCTGGTGTTGAAAAGAAGAACACTTCACCTGGCTCTGATTAGTGTGGGATGTGTCGCCACCTGGTGTTGAAAAGAGGAACATTTCATCTGGCTCTGATTAGTGTGGGACGTGTCGCCACCTGGTGTTGAAAAGAGGAACACTTCTCTGGTCGGCCTCCACGAGGTTTAAAATCGCCACTGTGGAAAAACCGTGCAGGTTTTTAGACATGCCTGCTGGACTCATATGGCATTGCAGACGTATAGGCTACGTGTACGTAAAAGCTTACAACATAGCTATAACAGAGCTTGTCGGGTTAGACATTGCGACTATTGCTGCTATATTAGGGTTTACAAATGTGTGCATGCAATTAACCTTCAGCACACTAAACTAGTGCAATTTATATTTTATATCTACTCTAACCGTAGAGTTGGTGATTTAGTGTGAAAGAATGCTGCATCGCAACCAAGTGGTTGGACACACGTTATCAGGATCAGAGGCGAACTGCATGTCTCGATAGAGCAAAGTAAATGGTAGCAATTTAGCGTCTCCGGGTCCAACTTCCTGACCTGCTCTTCCTCGTTAGGCCATCTGGCGTTAGAGAAGTGAGGAGGGAGCGGTGTGGAGCGCTCCAACGTTTGAAGTAATGGGCCTGGAATAACTCATGGGCCCACCGTTTCAGCACCCATTTCCCAACTCCTTGTCAGCCCGGGCTTGCATTGACACATGGCAGAGAACAGAATCGGATCAAAACCTTCCCACTCCCCCAGACGGTGCTCTTTGACAAGGTCGTTCAGTTCTGACATAGGACCAAGAGGCTTTTATAATATTGTTCAGTTCTGATATAGGACCAAGAGGCATTTATAAGGTTGTTCAGTTCTGATATAGGACCAAGAGGCATTTATAAGGTTGTTTTGTTCTGATATAGGACCAAGAGGCATTTATAAGGTTGTTCTGTTCTGATATAAGACCAAGAGACATGTATAAGGTTGTTCTGTTTTGATATAGGACCAAGAGGCATTTATAAGGTCGTCTTTTCTGATTTAAGACCAAGAGACATGTATAAGGTTGGTCTGTTTTGATATAGGACCAAGAGGCATTTATAAGGTTGTCAGAAAGTAGAATTATGTAACTTGAATTGCTTGGACATGCTTGGCTTTGTATTGAAGTACTAGACAAATTAAATCCCACAACCCAGTCGCCTAATGGTTTGATGTATGTGCAGCACCAGTCAGAAGTTTGAGTACTCTAGAGAAGATGTGTGCTGCTGCTGTCCTAACACCAATTGACATCTTGTGAGATGACTAAAATACATGTAATTGTGACATTTTTCAACAGATGGACTTCAAAATGGACTCATATGGACACATTTATTTTGGCAAAAACAGCAGGTTGCACGAATAACTTAAAATAAATAACTTAAAAATAAAATGTGAATGCATACATTTAATCAAACTTGAGATCGAATTCTGACTGTGACCAGCTCAATAGGCATGTGCTTAAAGATACAACAATTCATTAGTGACATATTTATTAGTGAATTCAATCTATCAAGCAAATTAATTCCACCTAACCGTGTCTGGTTATTCAGCAGCTATCATAAACCCACTTTCAATGTACCATCAGCTTGAAAGTAAATCAATTTTTTTTTGTCGAATACCCATTAATGTAGCCATTGAAATACATATTTCAGCAGTTTAACAGTACAAATAACTATTTTTGATAACAGATTTGAGTGAGTGGCTGAAAGATACATTTTCCACAAATTCTGTTTCTGTTTCTAATCAAAGATTGTTACATCAGGAACTTATATTAGTTAAACGGTTTTAATAGAACTAAACAGCAGAAACATTGAGATCTTTTTTTATATCAGTATACGGCGTGCGTTTATCACGTCAGGCCTTATTTGAGGCCTATTAGTGTGATGTCTTTGTCAGCTGATGGTGTTGTTCTATGTCCTATGGGAGACGTTCCCCCAAAAAGAGTCCACTACAGGCTGCTGTAATAACACAGGCACTTGCCAACCACAGAGAAAGTCATTTAGCCGCCTAATAGCTCCAGACCGGAGCGGCATAATGTAAGCCTCATTGTGATAATCTGACGTAATAACAGCCAATCTATATACAACCTGGGAACCATTACTGGGCCGGACCGAACGGGGGATACATTATGCATCATTCTGTGTTGGAATCCCAGGCCCGGGTTTCAACCATGGACGCCCTTTGATGTTTTTCCAGGGTTAACCCTGTGTATGCTGCAGAGATGTCCCACAAATAAGTCGCTGTCAGCATGAATGACACTGACGTACGTCACAGATCAGGCGTGGTTGCTTGCTGTCTCTCCCTGAAGTCATTTCATTTCTCAATCATTAACTAAATTGTAGGCAGTTTAAACCTATAGGACTCGAAAATAAAAGGAAATGAAAAACGGTGACGTCAATGTTAACTAGTAAATGAGGTCAGGGGTCAGGTTTCTATCCCTCTCCTCTCTGTTTCTTGACCCGGAAGTACTAAAACATTCCTAGAAGTCTCTTTCATACTTAGCTTCCTCTGGCGTTTGTCTGGCAGATCATCGTAAGACTTACATCGATACAAATTACCCAGGACTATCCTATTACAAAATACATTTCCCTGCAGAGAACAGAAAGATTTGTCGGTCTTCAATCTCTGCCGGCTTCAAGACTCCAGGACTGTATCCAAAATGGAGCCCTCATTTCTATATTGTACACTACATCTTTCTCAGGGCCCATAGAGACATAATTAACAGGCTGGATTTGATTTTGGAAGCAGTTCAGGAATGTCTTTTGGGTAGATGTTACCTTTCAGAAACACTATTCAACCCATGTTGATTCTGGACAGAAGCCATTCGGATCAATCCAGCACTACTTGGCTTGTGTGTAGACAGAGGATAGAATAATGTATTGTTACTATAATCAGATGATCATTTATATATATATATATAAGATTAAGATTATCACCCCACTCTCATTCCCCTCTATCCAGTCCGCTGAAGGAATATATTCACAAAAGACAGCTACTTCTACATTTGCCTCTCCTAGTAACAAATACACACATCCAAAGAATCAATTAAAATAGTAATCAACGTATGTGGAGAAAATATAATCTCCTAAATAACACGACCACATTCATTTTTGGGGGGGGAAGACATTTTATTTGGGTTGGACAGATGTGACAGCTTTCCAGATGTGACAGCTTTGTTTTCATGGTGATGCTAAAATGGTTCTTCTGTAGGCAAACACGCATGAGTGAGTACGGAGGGGCGTGGCTCTGGATGAGTATGGCAGGATGTGGCCATCTATGTTATCACGGTGGGGCGTGGCTCTGGATATACAAGGCAGGGCGTGGCCATCTATGTTATCACAATGGGGCGTGGCTCTGGATGAGTATGGCAGGATGTGGCCATCTATGTTATCATGGTGGGGCATGGCTCTGGATATGTCAGGCGGGGCGTGGAAGTCTATGTTATCACGGTGGGGCCAGTACGGCCGGTCTTCTCATGGAGCCCAGAGATCTTCAGGGCAATCTCCACCAGAGGTTTAAGCATGACCTGAGGAGAAACCATACAACGCTTTGTCATTTCATCAAAGTCTCTCAGGAGCACTGACAATTTAGAGGTTTGGATCAGGACAACATCGCAAAATGGGTTAGGGTTGGCTTTATGACTGGTGGTAGGGTTAGGATTAGCTTTATGGCTGCTGGTAGGGTTAGGGGTTAGCGTTAGCTTTATGACTGGTGGTAGGGCTAGGGGTTAGCGTTAGCTTTATGGCTTCTGGTAGAGTTAGGGGTTAGCGTTAGCTTTATGACTGGTGGTAGGGCTAGGGGTTAGCGTTAGCTTTATGACTGGTGGTAGGGCTAGGGGTTAGCGTCAGCTTTATGACTGGTGGTTGGGCTAGGGGTTAGCGTTAGCTTTATGACTGGTGGTAGCGCTAGGGGTTAGCGTTAGCTTTATGACTGGTGGTAGGGCTAGGGGTTAGTGTTAGCTTTATGACTGGTGGTTGGGCTAGGGGTTAGCATTAGCTTTATGACTGGTGGTAGGGCTAGGGGTTAGCGTTAGCTTTATGACTGGTGGTAGGGCTAGGGGTTAGTGTTAGCTTTATGACTGGTGGTAGGGCTAGGGGTTAGCGTTAGCTTTATGACTTTTGGTAGGGCTAGGGGTTAGCGTTAGCTTTATGGCTGCTGGTAGGGTTAGGGGTTAGCGTTAGCTTTATGGCTGTTGGTAGGGTTAGGGGTTAGCTTTATGGCTGGTGGTAGGGTTAGCGGTTAGCTTTATGGCTGGTGGTAGGGTTAGCGGTTAGCTTTATGGCTGGTGGTAGGGTTAGCGGTTAGCTTTATGGCTGTGTGAGTGTGTAAATACTTTCTCTCCTGTTAGGTCATGATTGCTCCTCATCACTCACCTGGGCGTCTCCATAGATCTTGGCCGGGTCCTTCTCATAGCTGTCTATGTATAGCCTGATGGTTGCCCCGGCGCTGCCTGTCCCACTGAGACGGAAGATGATCCTCGAGCCATCTGTGAAAACGATCCTCAGACCCTGAAAGTCAGAAACAGAGTTAAACGTGACTAGCAATACAGAATCAGAATACAGAATCAAAATACAGAATCACAATAACAATACAGAATCACAATACAGAATCAGATTTATTTGCCAAGTCTGTTTACCCACACAGGTTGCAGAAAAAGAAGTGCAACGTCCAGGTTCAAGTATCATCTAGTGCAAAAAACTAATATCTAGTTCTACATACAGTTGTGTCCAAAAAGTATATGTAAATATGAGCCACTGAGAACGCTTCACCCCTGTTGGCGCTCAAGAAATGTGCCTGTCTCTCACCTGGTCCTTTCTCTCACCTGGTTCTTGGAGATGCTGCCGTCCACTGGGTCGGTGTAGGCAAAATTGTCAGAGACGCCCACCTCGTAGGTCTTATCGCCCGATGAGAATTTCTGTCCCACAAAGGACTTGTCAAACATGGTCGCCTCGAGATCCTTGATCATGGCGTTGGCTTTATCGGAGTCCACTTCTTCATAATCGTACCTGGTGAAGGTGGGAGGAAAGAACTGTCTTAATGGGCAGACAAAAATCCAACAGGGTCCACAACACAGGTGGAATTAAAACGATTAAATCTATCATCATACTTGATGAAAGATAACTGTACCAATCAGTAGTTGTATAGTGTTCTTTACTCTGCATGTACTCTACAGGTGATCCAGATACAGATGCAGTTCTCTTTTTCACCACTGGGAGGCAGCAGAACAATAAAGTACAATGAACACGATAGGGATACGGGCAACATCTCTGCATTAAAATGTGCTGGTTCTTTGAGACGTATTCATTTTCGGCACCCAGAGGCCCCTCCCCACCCAGAGGCCCCTCCCCACCCAGAGGCCCCTCCCCACCCAGAGGCCCCTCCCCACCCAGAGGCCCCTCCCCACCCAGAGGCCCCTCCCCACCCAGAGGCCCCTCCCCACCCAGAGGCCCCTCCCCACCCAGAGGCCCCTCCCCACCCAGAGGCCCCTCCCCACCCAGAGGCCCCTCCCCACCCAGAGGCCCCTCCCCCCCCAGACGCCCCTCCCCCCCCAGAGGCCCCTCCCCACCCAGAGGCCCCTCCCCACCCAGAGGCCCCTCCCCACCCAGAGGCCCCTCCCCACCCAGAGGCCCCTCCCCACCCAGAGGCCCCTCCCCACCCAGAGGCCCCTCCCGATAAATCCCCTCACCTGGTGAAGAAGTTCCTGCCAAATTTGTTCCAGTGGTCCTTCATGATCTCCTCAACACTCTGCTTCCTGTGGGCTAGGATGGACATCCAGGCCAGCACCGCCCACAACCCGTCCTTCTCCCGGATGTGATCGGAGCCTGGAGTAAACAAGAGAGCGGAGCGGAGAAAGAAGACGGTGGTTTACGTTGGTGGAAGCACATCTCACCACAAGCCCTCACCTGACCGACCAAGGCCTGATCATACGTTACGGAGTCCAATAGGTATTGCCAATTGGACACCCACCTGTGCCAAAGCTCTCCTCTCCACACAAAGACAGCTTGCCGGCGTCCATCAGGTTGCCAAAGAACTTCCAGCCGGTAGGGGTTTCATATAGATTCATTTTCAGGGCTTTAGCCACACTAAGGGTTATGGGTAAGACATTAGGAACAAGACTTACTCTGCCATGAACATTAAAGGAGACACAGGATGCCGTTATAATATCGTTATATTATAAATATGTCCCGGTAAAACGCATGTCATCACAACTGATCAACGAGGCGTCTGTGATTGAACGGTGTTGAGCTCACTTGTCAAGTGCTCCGCTGGTGGGCATACTACGGGCCAGACCTTTGACCCCAGTCTTCTGGAAATAGGGGATGCAGGTGAAGTTGGCTGCGATGACCGCCACAGAGTCCGAGGGGTTAACGAAGAAGCCGTGCTTTCCTAAGACCATGTTACGATCCTGGAAGTAGAAGAGAGTGCGCGAGGACAGGGACAGAGACAAAGCAACAACAACATATTTTGATGGATTATAAACTGATCCCAGAGCTGATCGTGGGGTTGATTCTACTAACACAAAGCGACACCGGACATTGAGGAACAGTCGTGACTCCAGGCTCTCCGCAGGCTAGTGATGAACATGAAGGAATAAACACAAGGATGAAGCACGACCGCCCGTCGACTTACGCCGTCCCCGTCGAAAGCGGCCCCAAGGTCGTATTCTCCACCCTTCATGGCGTTGACCAGGTCGGAGGCATACGTCAGATTGGGGTCCGGGTGGTGACCCCCAAAGTCCTCCTTGGGCACACAGTTGAAGGCTCCGTCCGCAGACGCGCCCAACTCCTCGCAGACAATCTTCTGAATGTAGGGACCGACCACTGTTCAGGGGGACATTTAAACGTGATCCTGTTCAGTGACACAGGTAAGGGGGTTGCAGATGAACAGAACAACCGAATCAGGTTCGCCAGACTAAACACAGGCAACGGGAACCTAAACCAGAAACGTTAAAAGACCACACTCTGTTGGACCACACTGGCTGTCCCCGGTCGTTAGGAGAAGCCGTAACAGGCTAAAGTTTTTGTGCAATACCTCCGTGCATGGCGTCCAGACGAACTTTTATATGATTGGCTCCAGACAGCAGCTCCTTCAGGGCGTGGAAGTCAAAGATTCCCCTCAGCATCTCAGCATAGGCTTCCACAGAGTCCACAATCTCCACTGTCGGGAACAAACGGCAAAGCTAGGTCTTCAGGTAACAGTCGGCTCTGATATACGTCTCCCTGACCCCAGCATCCATCCATTCATACCGTACCGGTCATGGGCTTAAACGTGTCCACCTCAAAGGTCTGCTTGCCGATCTTAGAGATGTCCACATTGAGGTCAGGGCAGATGTGGTACTCTGTTAAGCTCTTGCTGATCTGGAAGATTTTTTCTGTGATTCCCTCTGGAGCGGGACCTTGAGCCATAGACAAAGTCGGGAGAGGAAGTTGAGGAAGAGTCTGGGGAAAAATATACTACTATAGCCATTAAAAACAGACATAGTCCACCACCAAACATTATAAACAGACATACTCCACCACCAGGCATTATAAACAGACATACTCCACCACCAAGCATTATAAACAGACATACTCCACCACCAGGCATTATAAACAGACATACTCCACCACCAAGCATTATAAACAGACATACTCCACCACCAGGCATTATAAACAGACATACTCCACCACCAGGCATTATAAACAGACATACTCCACACCAGGCATTATAAACAGACATACTCCACCACCAGGCATTATAAACAGACATACTCCACACCAGGCATTATAAACAGACATACTCCACCACCAGGCATTATAAACAGACATACTCCACCACCAGGCATTATAAACAGACATACTCCACCACCAGGCATTATAAACAGACATACTCCACCACCAGACATCGTTCTACCTTTTCCTCCATCTCCTCCTTTCCCCTCCGTCTTCGCTTCCTCCTAACTCACCTCCGCTGGCAATATTGTACTTTATGCCAAAGTCTCCGTTGGGGCCACCAGGGTTGTGGCTGGCTGTCAGAATGATTCCACCCACGGCTTTGAGCTTTCGGATCACACAGGACACAGCAGGAGTGGACATGATGCCATTCTGACCGATGACAAGGTGGCCGACCTGTCAGGACCAGGAGGGTGAGAAGATTGAAAGAACAATATACATAAATTAAAATAAAAAATCACGGTACAAGAAAGAAAATCTGTCTGTTTTTTTAAGACTAGGATCGAGGCGACACCACGACACAGGGTGATCTTCAGGATGTCGAAATGCACGACGATCACCGAGTAACCGACTTGATCACTTCAGTTCCCAGTTGTTTTGAACGTGGCACTTGTAGCGGATACGTGCATACTCACAGGGCTACGTGACCGCGCACTCGCACACACCCCCTTTTCTCTCATTAGGACCAAACAGAACCGGTCTCCTTATAAAACACGGTGTTTCAAACAGCCCCATGCACATTTTACCATAAATACAACTACGCAGAACACCACTCTTTTGCAAAAAATAATTTTAAAGACCTGCCTATTTACCACGCCTAATTACCCTGCCATGGCTGCATGCACCAACATAATATCGCCCTCTATATCCCCTCCGAGCACTTCCAGGTTATTTGGCTCAAGGGTCAGTCCAGGAAACCCCTACCGAGGGTCCAACAGCGTATATTTGGGTTTAAATATACACCGATGAGCCATAACATTATGACCACTCACAGGTTAAGCACATAAGGTTGATCATCTCCTAACATGGGCACATATCAAGGTCTGGGTGGATCAGATGGTAAGTGAACTATCAGTTCTCCTGGTCAATGTGTCACATGCATGTTCATTGGGCAGGAGTGACTGACATGGGTCAAATTGTGACGACTGGGTTAGGATTAGACGACAAGGCTTCTGGGGTACTCCTGGTCATCGGTGGCGCATGCGCACTTAAGCCTGTGCAGCCTGGTCGGAACCGACATAAAGTCCACTGCGACACAACAACAAGTCCCAGGAACTGTTAATGATGATCACGGAAACAATGTGTCCCAACACGCAGTGCAGCACATCCTGAGACGCACAGGGCTTCACGTAGACGTCAGATAGACACGTGACACCCACCGATACACTGTTGCAGACCAGCAGGTTCACCCCTTCATGGCAATGATATTAAGGTCATTGTGTTTTGGCTCATCGCAGTGTATTTTAATTATATTTAATATGGTATTTTTCCTGTACAATTAAAATGACAACAAGTAGACGCAAGCATATCGATATCAATTTGTTTTTTACCTGGACCTATAATAATGTAACCTCTGAACGGGACCCATGTCTGCATATAGAGGGTCACTGTCACCACTGGAGGCTGTCAATATGTTAGTCTGTCTCCTATGGGCATGTTAGAGGATGAGGCCTGGGTATGTTTAACATCTATATAGTTATTTATGCACGGAGGTACACACACACACAATGTCATTACCCCGTTGGCAGCCGCTATCTGGATAATCAGCTGGATTGCATGTTTCATGTAAAACCTCCCATCTCCTCCCACCACCAGGAGCAGTCCGGGCTGGCGCTGCGCAGGCTCGACGACGCATGACATTATGCTCTGGATGAAGTTCTCCGCGTAATGCTCGTTCGTCTGGAAAACCGTCACCCTTTTTCTCAAGCCGCTCGTCCCAGGCTTCTGGTCCGGATAAGCCTGGGTTTTGACCACTTGGATTTTCGTCATCTTGCCCCAAATGTAAAGTACCCGGTGTGAGACGAATATTCTCAGCCGAGGTGAGTAAACTGCACGGCTGCTGCTACACGTACACAGCCGGGTCCCTCCCACTTCTACATTTAAAGAGACAGTAGGCGTAATTATTGGGAGTTGGTTCTGGTTTTTGTTCCAAAAAGGTTCGGGTTTTAACCTAAAGCAGGTGGTTAGACTAGGCTGTATAGAAGCTGAAATGAACCTACATTACCTGTTAATGATTAGAGAAGAGTTGGACCTTCAGCTGAATCATTCGTTCATAGAGTTATTTCACAGCAAATGTACTGTACACACATTGCCAATACTACATTCATTTTGTCAACTGGTTTTCTCTTAATGATGTTGTACATTTTTTCTGGGACCAAATAACTACATGGAGTAAGAAAGCAAAAACAACCCTCACTGTGTCACATTTCGACTATTGCATAGAACATAGATCTACAAATACAACCTTTGATAATTTCAAAACCTCTGAGACCAACATTGATTTTTCTGTTAACAATCACTTTATCATGGCATTGAATCAATGAGTGCAAACTCTATGGCACTTCAGCTAGTCCATGGTTCCAAAAAGGCCAAACAACCATGGGCTGTAAAAAACAACCAGAAAGTTGCTATCATTAAAAAACAAGTAAACTTCAATTAATTAAACTTTCGACCTTGTAAGCTTTATTAACAGTGAAGTAGGCCTGCCAATATAGGCCCAATACAAAATCAATCCCTACCTAGAGTTAGAGAAGAGTTAGCTATCAAAGGCTCTTCTGCAAAGTATCTAAGAAAGCCTCAACGCTCATGTACTGATGATATACACTGCTCAAAAAAATAAAGGGAACACTTGAATAGGCTAATTGCCTATAATTTCTACCTGTTGTCTATGTTATCAAATATATATATATTTGTTTTGACAATAAATTAGCAGATTTTTTTTTAATAACCTGTTTTTTGCTTTGTCAATATTGTTTGTAGGTTGATGGTAAAACACAATGCTAAACATTTTGCTCTTTATTATGAATTAAGTCTATTAAACAAAATGTGGGCACAGTGAAGGGGTCTGAATCTGTTTGTATTAGGAGAACATACGCTCGTCTAATATGGAGCTCATATCAGATTGCTAAACCCAAGTCAAACGCTTTCAGATCTCATGGGACATAGGGGTTGATTTGGGTTACGGCCCGTGTGTAGCTGTCATACACAGAACCTTCAATGTCCACGCTGGAAGAAGACCGAGATGCATTCAAACTCACCCTGGTGATTATGGAACAGTGTAACGAATGTAATGTGCTCGGCCGACTAAATACAGCTTGCAGGTCATGTGACATATACCGGTGGGTTCTACGGTTACAGTAGAAAAGTCAAAGAGCAAAATAATGTCCACAGCGCTATTAATAGGAAGTCAGGGCTTTCAGAGTGTTAAAGGCCAAAGACAAATAAAGTCCAGGCCTTAGTGGAGGACAGGAATGTAGAGGACTCACAAGCAGCTCCCTCATTCCAGCCATCCCAATCTAAACCAGCCATACTGTGGATGTTTTTTAAAGCATTATTACTGCAGCTATGGTAGATTCATAACCAAGACGGAGCAATAATGTTTAGGCCCAGAGCCCAGTATTGCTCCGTTGGCCGGCCAGCTTTTGTTAAACCACTCTTATATCCTTTTTTCACATGAGCTCTACTGAAGCATTCTGTGCAGTTTTCTTTGTCGTGTCTTACGAGGTTGACGTGTAGCCTTTTACATCTCACCATGACATTTAACGTTTTTTTTTTTAAGTTAGCGATTTACTAAGTATTGACATGCACAATAATATTGTTGGAGATATAGCACGTGTGTTTGCAAATATCAGGAGACAATTACACAAGTTACAATGTATAATAATGAATATTTAATTAGTACCCAAAAACAGATACTATACAAAATGATACACATTATTACAAAAGCCCAGCAAGACCTAAGCGATTTCAATGTTTGTGATCAACAGCGAAACTACGTAAAAACAATGAACCGGGTTTTTGTTGACAAAGCAATTGCTTGAATCCAAGGCAATTCTGCAGTGTGGAACCATAAAAAGTGTCATATTTGGTACAGTGTCATAATCTACAGTATTTCTATCAAAAGTAACATTTATACCATGATAGTGAACATCACATCTCACAATTCCATGGAAAAACACTCCGCAGCTAACAGAGTCAACACCTCAGTATCCACACAATACCTCTTTGACTAAATACATCATTCTGTCATCTCGTATGGATATTCAGATCCGCTTCAAAAAAGGTTGTTTTGTGTACACTTACCTCAGCTCGACATTTTGATAAGTGTAAATCTCGTTAGGACCAAGTGACGCTTGTCAACATATTCGCATCTAAACTCTTTACACACTTCTTTTGGTTGAACATAGGTTAAGTCAATGTGTCACCTCACCCTGCAGTTATTTACACAGCATCAAGTGCTAAGGTGGTGTGAGCCTACACAAACAAAGACCTTATTTAAAGTAGATTTAAAAATCCCCCATGGAACAAATGAATAATAAAATAACGCAGAGACGCTTTCATGTGTTGCCACTAGTTTTTTATGGAACCGACGACTATTTCAGTTAAAACATGTTTCTTATAGAACATGGTGTTTATCCATTCAGTTTCCTTTGGCTACAAATAGCTTTTGGCTTCACTGGACGTCGATATCATTTCAGATGAAGTACCATTGTAATATTAGCCAGGATGGCTATCCCCGTTTCATTGGCATGGTATAATGCTCTCTAAACAGCTGTAGGTCCATTCCTGGCTCTCATTGATGGGTAGGAAATGTTGGCACACCTGAAAGATACCACAAAGATCATAGAAAATGAATCATTTGCCCAAATGGAGAAACTTCCAACGCTTCTTGACGCAACAGGCATCTGCTTCCTCTTCAGAGAGAAGAAGCAGAAGTTCTCCTCTAGTGTCACTTATTTACAGAGGGCACACATGAGCTGGAATAGGCCATGTAACCAGATAGGTGGTATCTGGATCAAATGTGTCTATCAAGAAGTCAATTTAATGGGTAGAGCAATGGGAGGAAGAAAAACACCTTATTGGCATTGACAACTCTCAAGGACAGCTTATATGTTTGATTTTAGTTTTGATCTTCTTCTGTGGTTTAAAAACAGCTTGATTGAAAATTAACACTATCTTTGATATAACTTAATTAGAAAATACTTAATACGTACCGGTAAGCCTAAACAAACACAGTGTTTATCGGGATTATGACACAACAATTTCAGTCTATGCGATTTGATGTTATGAACAGGGAAAACAGCGCCCCCTACTGACCCTCCAACTTAACTTTTGAGCAGACCGAGAAAAGGTCCTAGGGGGTTGAATACTTATACACTCCACTGTTCATCGCACATGCCATACCACAGCCCTCTGAGATGGTGTCATTTAGGAGGTCTCACCATCTTGGTCCTTGCGGGCACCTCCACAGCGAACACGTTCATTCCTCTGCTGCTGCTGCAGTTCTTACTCTGCTCGTTGTTTACATGCACAGTCACCTTCTGGTTGGTCTACGACATGAGAGAAACAAATATATTAAATGTTACACGGAACATAGTGTTTACATGTTGTTTTAATGGAACTTGTCTGTGTGGTATACAAAACAAACTCTGGCCAGGTTTTGGGGGAGACCAGGTCACTATGTTTGGATTTGGTTTCACATATAACCAATAAAGTAATCTTACGGTTCCCTTAAAAGTATTACTCCCAATCCTACTGTGTTGTTCTACACGATGTATGGAGGGAAACACGAACACTTTTTATGTTACGAGAGAATTCTGACAGGGAGTAACCGGTTGTCATGGGAACGGAGACGATAGCTGCATATCAATGCATCATGTGATAACGGACACTTGTTACTTGGAAAGTTTATCTTACAAACACTTTGAAAAATGTAAACCACAATTTCGTTCAAAGTGGATCAGATACATTAAAATATATAAAGTGCTGTCATTTCTAAATTGTTGGCCTGCCACGTTATTTTATGTGGCACATGAAAGCAAAAAAGGCACATTATTGTCTTAAAATAAAAGTATTTGCTCCTTTACAGCATTTCAGTGACCATGAACTATATCTCCCACAATGCATGTCGTTTTTATGTGACAAATTTGATGGAGTGATGTGGGTTTCTAAACCTGATAAATTACATATATGTTATAATAACATTCAATTAATATAAATGAATGTAAAATATTTGTACACTTGAATAATTAATAATATAATGCAGAGATTTTTAACAACATATTAAGTAGTTACATTTATACCGTCCTACGGATAAAACTGGCCCTTTGAGGGCCACAATAATGTTAATTTGACACCCCTAGTATAGACTCCAGTCCTTCACCTTGTTGGCGATGACGGTTGAGATCCTGTGTTCTCCTCTGTAGGTGTAGATCAGGACATTCTCCAACCCCCTGAGGGTTTTGACCTCTGACCTGGCAGTGATAGAACGCTGTAGGGCTGTCTTCAGCATCCTGTGGCCCGTCTCCAAACGGACCGGCTGCAGGATACACTGGGCATCATCACAGTAGACATCGATCAGGAACGGACAAGCCTACAGGAAGGGGAGGGACTTATTTAAACGTTTTATACTATATCTAAGGTTGGCAACTCCGGTGCTGTAGGGCTAAAACACAGGTTGTCATCCTCTCCTTCTAACACTAAATAAAATCGGAGATACCAGGTTGAAACAATGACCATCAGTTAAGATAGATGATAGATGATTTCATACTATTAATTAAAACACACGGTTTAATGCAAATGTTACAAAGAAGAAAGAATAATTCTGGATAAGGGGACAAACAATGAATCAATGAATGATACAGGAAGTGCTGTGGGTCATGATGAATGATACAGGAAGTGCTGTGGGTCATGATGAATGATACAGGAAGTGCTGTGGATCATGATGTGTGTCATAATGAATGATACAGGAAGTTAGCTCGACAACCCACCTCCACCATTTCTAGGCTTCGGTTGTAGCCCATGGCCTCCAGGGTTACCCATAGGTCTTGGGGATCTCCGTCCCGGTCATTGGCCTCCATCAGGTTCAGCTCCATGAAGCCCTGACGACTTAACTGGTTCTTCCTGGTGTCAAAATTCTCTGCGTAGGAGTCATATCAAACAGTCACGGACAATTACAAAAATGTACTCTAGACTCTAGTTTCTACTAGTTTCTAGCTTCTTCTGTCCTGTCAAAAGAAATAGATTTTAGTTAATTGAAGTTACAGAAGTTATTAGGGTTAATTGCCTTGGACAAGGGCACAATGAGTTATTATTCGTTTTTTACCCGGTTACCTTTACAGACAGACCATCATCCACATCATCATCATCATCACATTACTCTCACCTTTACAGACCGACCATCATCATCATCATTATCACATTACTCTCACCTTTACAGACAGACCATCATCATCATCATCATCACATTACTCTCACCTTTACAGACCGACCATCATCATCATCATTATCACATTACTCTCACCTTTACAGACAGACCATCATCATCATCATTATCACATTACTCTCACCTTTACAGACCGACCATCATCATCATCATTATCACATTACTCTCACCTTTACAGACCGACCATCATCATCATCATCATCACATTACTCTCACCTTTACAGACCGACCATCATCATCATCATTATCACATTACTCTCACCTTTACAGACCGACCATCATCATCATCATCATCACATTACTCTCACCTTTACAGACCGACCATCATCATCATCATCATCACATTACTCTCACCTTTACAGACCGACCATCATCATCATCATCATCACATTACTCTCACCTTTACAGACCGACCATCATCATCATCATCATCACATTACTCTCACCTTTACAGACCGACCATCATCATCATCATCATCACATTACTCTCACCTTTACAGACAGACCATCATCATCATCATCATCACATTACTCTCACCTTTACAGACCGACCATCATCATCATCATTATCACATTACTCTCACCTTTACAGACCGACCATCATCATCATCATTATCACATTACTCTCACCTTTACAGACAGACCATCATCCATCATCATCATCATCATCATCATTACTTACTCACCTTTACAGACCGACCATCATCATCATCATTATCACATTACTCTCACCTTTACAGACAGACCATCATCATCATCATTATCACATTACTCTCACCTTTACAGACCGACCATCATCATCATCATTATCACATTACTCTCACCTTTACAGACCGACCATCATCATCATCATCATCACATTACTCTCACCTTTACAGACCGACCATCATCATCATCATCATCACATTACTCTCACCTTTACAGACCGACCATCATCATCATCATTATCACATTACTCTCACCTTTACAGACAGACCATCATCATCATCATCATCACATTACTCTCACCTTTACAGACCGACCATCATCATCATCATCATCACATTACTCTCACCTTTACAGACCGACCATCATCATCATCATCATCACATTACTCTCACCTTTACAGACCGACCATCATCATCATCATTATCACATTACTCTCACCTTTACAGACCGACCATCATCATCATCATCATCACATTACTCTCACCTTTACAGACCGACCATCATCATCATCATTATCACATTACTCTCACCTTTACAGACAGACCATCATCATCATCATCATCACATTACTCTCACCTTTACAGACAGACCATCATCATCATCATTATCACATTACTCTCACCTTTACAGACCGACCATCATCATCATCATCATCACATTACTCTCACCTTTACAGACCGACCATCATCATCATCATCATCACATTACTCTCACCTTTACAGACCGACCATGCTTCATTCATCACATTACTCTCACCTTTACAGACCGACCATCATCATCATCATTATCACATTACTCTCACCTTTACAGACCGACCATCATCATCATCATTATCACATTACTCTCACCTTTACAGACCGACCATCATCATCATCATTATCACATTACTCTCACCTTTACAGACCGACCATCATCATCATCATTATCACATTACTCTCACCTTTACAGACCGACCATCATCATCATCATCATCACATTACTCTCACCTTTACAGACAGACCATCATCATCATCATCATTACTCTCACACATTATCATTATCACATTACACCTTTACAGACCATCACCATCATCATCATCATCATCACATTACTCTCACCTTTACAGACCGACCATCATCATCATCATCATCACATTACTCTCACCTTTACAGACCGACCATCATCATCATCATTATCACATTACTCTCACCTTTACAGACAGACCATCATCATCATCATTATCACATTACTCTCACCTTTACAGACAGACCATGCTTCTTCATCACATTTCTCTCCACTGGTCCTCAGCTCAAAGAAGTTGTATTCCTGGAGACTGAGCAAGCCGTTTCCATCCAGGTCAATCACCTCAAAGATGTCCGACAGCGCCTCCCTGTGGTAGACAGGAAGCATTGAACACATTTACACATTTGGCACCATTCAATATTTGAATAATAATAACGATAATAAATGGTATTCAATAAACTGGCAGTTCACACAACGTAAAAAAAATAGTATTTGCTATATACCATTGGTTCGTCCGAGTGTAAAACTAACCTGAACTCTCTGGTCAAGTCCAGCTCACCAGTTTCAGATCTGCTGACTAGTGGGACAGGCGTAGACACCTTTTTCCTCGTCCTCTTACTCAGCCTACAGCCCGTGGTGAACGGCAGGAGGTGGTAGGTCCCAGCGTTTAGCTCTCCCTTCCAGACATACTTCTGGACAATTACAAACAATACTTATTAGGGCAATAATTGGTTGGGTTTATATTTAAGGTTAATTTCGTATAATACATTTGGAGTTTACTGAAGTTCCTCTGACTGGTCAATATAAAGCTGGGAGTAACGGAAAACACTGTACTTCAGGCAAAACACAAATCTGACTGAACTGACCTCTTTGTCTCTGGACTCGGTGAAACACACCAGGTTGGACTCTTTTCCCGACACTACAAAGACAGCGGTGTCTACAGACATCCAGGTTGAAGGCTTTTCTATGACATACACATATATATCATTAACTATGATTGGAGTAGCTCAAATTAGACTGTAGACCATCATAGACTGTCATAGACTGTCATAGGTCAGGCAGTGTTTACCAGGTCTTTGGCTGAGGTTCAAGGGACTGATGGATAGGTAGACGGTGGCTGTCTGGGGGACGGTGAGATGGTACTGCAAGGATATGATGTCTCCGTCCTCCTCAAGGAAGAAACAGCCCCTAATAAAGCAGTGGTACGCGTTCTGCAGGACAGTATTCTTAGAATTAAAATCAGTTCAATGTTCCATACATGTTACATGTTCCATACATGTTACATGTTCCATACATGTTAAGTCCTGGGTTCTGACTACCATTCCTTATGTACCTGTACACACGTGGGCTCTGCCAGCTTGATACTCCTGGTATTGCTAGCTGCCATGGTGATCGCGTTAGACAGCGACGACCGTCTACTACGCGCTGAGGAGGGACGAGATGACAATCTGATGTCTGAGAGATGGAGAGAGAGAGAAAGAGAGAGACAGACAGGGAGACGGAGAGAGAGATTAAACATGAATTGATCAGAACAGCATTAGAAGAAAAAACAGGAGACTTTAAGTTAAAACAGTTCAGGGTATTGGGCAATGTTACATTTTATCCAGTCATGATTCCAGTATGTGCCATTAAACCATTCTGATATATGATGATGTTTTAAACTAGCCCTCCTACACAGACATCTCTGAATTACCTTTTTTTAATGTGGAGTCTAGCTCGGTTTTCTGTGGCATCTCCGGTGGCTGGGGAACCAGAACAGCAGCAGGCGCTGAGGTTTTGGGAAGGCTGTCTAACTGGTTGCCAAAGTTCTGCCTCTTCATCTTGGCATCAGCCTCCAATCTCTCCAGGGCTGCAGCCTGACACTGCTCTACAGTAGAGACCAGCAGCCTGCAGAACTGGACATAAACAGACATATACATTAGAGGGTTGGGGTTATAAAGGCATGCAGGTAACTGAGCTCAGAACAAGCGGCAAACTCACTCCCTATTTAGTATGAAAAATAATCCTAACTCTGTTTTTCTCGCCACAGTATTTTTGCTGCTAAACCAATGTGCAACATCAGGTTAATCCACTAATAATGATTAGCAAGATATATACTTTGGTGTCCTCCGGTTAGAAAAAAGGATCATTGTTTATTGTACTGGTTTTGAGTTTGAACAAGGTATTTGTCCAATTGGGAGGAAGGGACATACGCAGCATTGTGATGTATATGATGACAAAAAAACAGGTTCAAAGGTCAGCTATCACTTGTAAATGTTCCTCCCAGTCTTACCTCAGCATAATCCAATTTGCCATCTCTGTTGGTATCAGCTAATGAAAATATGGCATTCACCTCCTCTGGGGTCATCTTTTCACCCGTCTAGAACGTGAAAAAAGTTCAGGATCAATTTGAATTATAACACTGCGAAAGATACTTGGGTTTTCATACGCAGTAATGTGTACAGTGTAAGAAATGATCAGAATGCTTTAATGTGATTTTAAACATGATGTACTAACTGAAGTCAGAACTTTCTCTAGTTCAGTGTGAGATATGTATCCATCTCCATTGGTATCCATCTTTTTGAAGGCCAGTAGTAATTCATCTTCCTCTGTGGGCCTCTCATCCTTCAGTATCTCACAGAAATCGTCAAAATGCAACTTTGTGGTTGTTGGTGTCCAGTGTTTATTTAGAGTTGCCTGAGACGGATTTCTGCCAGCCTGTTGGAGAACTAAGAGACAAACAGATACATATGTACATATTCACATATGTATATGGTTTAACGGATACAATGACATATTTTAGTCTGGATACAGGCTATTTGAAACAGTTAGACATTCTAATAATTTATAATAATAATTATTATTAGTATTAGTTAGACATTCTAGCCTTTATGCAAGAAAAAAATATATATACAATATATACAAACTACACAAATGATGGTCCTCTGATGAAACTAAGGATGTGATGGGAGTGTTTCCCTACCACGGCACAGCTGCTGTTTGGAAGTGATGCTGGTTAAACTGGATCTAAACACACACAGGTAGGCTGCTCTGCAGTGCATGTAGAAAGTCTCCACCTCTGTGCCTTTCGGCGACTCCACCGCCTGTCTAGACATATCCTACCGAGAGAAATCTACGTTTGCTGTTCGACTAGCAAGGAAATCTCGATTAAACCAGCTACATTGTAATATACATATATCTACGTCATACGACGCTTGACCAGGCGTAATGCCAGCAACACTAGAAAAGGATATCCGGTTCACAAAATCTCGTATATGAAAAAATTAAAGTTGGTGATCCGTTAATATACAGAAAATGTCTATTTGGTTTCTCGAAATAGCGTTTTGTACCGCAAACCTTTATTTTAGAATAGAAAGTCTAAACCGGAAGTCAATGTTGCTCCGGGGAGCTCAATGCTGCTCGAGTTACGATAGTGTTTTGTTCGTCTGTAGCTAGGCTACCCCAAGCCACCCAAAAACACCTCAGCCAAACAAGTATTCCGATGTGTACCGAAAGAAATAATCCGGAAGGAACTAAACATGTCAAAACTTCCTAAATACTTTTTCTCGCTAAAAATGTCACAATAAAAATATGAATGAAATGTAAATATAAGTTTTTCCCCATTCACGCTTACTTTGTATTTTGTGGTATTAAATATAGGATAATGACGTTTTGCTATTAATATGCGGATGAAACGTTCCGTTGCCCATGTTTCAGGAGGACATACATTCTAGTGCAAACGCGCCACATATTTCAATATTGGACTGGTTCAAAACGCTTTTTATGAAAATGCCGTAAGTTATTAATTCATCTACGTTCAGTTACTATAGATTATTCAACAGTACTAACAAGGGATAATGTAGTTAACTGTGCAAATTATATCCTGAATTGAAACTGAAAGAGGCGGACAGAGAGCTCATGCACTGTAAATATCTGGGCAAAAATTGTGATAGAAAATAAGTTATGGTTAATATTTTGCATTAATGGTTTATCACAGTTATAATGAACAGGCATGGGCAATGAAAATAGCCTGTCCATGGCCAATCATTAGCATTAACAAGCATTAGCTAACAAGCCTGCCTGGAGCTGATCCATGATGAAATAAAGCTAGTTCAAATACAATACACTTTATGTTGTAATATAACCTCCACTGTCTTTCATAGAGTTAAAAGAGCACTTCGTTTGGAGCGACCAGGAAATGTGAGTCAGCGAGTTTATTTGAGTTTTAGTAATACATTTAACATCTGTAACCTCACTAGCTAGCCATCTTTCCTGCAATTCTTGGGTTGTGTTGTGAGTTCGGACCACTGGTAACATCTCTATTACACGCTCACTCCATGGTGACATTATGGACCGTGCTCCAGACTGTTCAGCGTTGTGACATAACAGCTAATTAACATAATTAGAGAACAACGTTAATTTAATGTCTGGCTACATGTACACATTGTGCATCTGTGTGCTCATGCAGACTCCAGATAAGCGACGAGCCCCGGACAGAAACTACTCTCCTATAACTGGGACCCGTCAGATGAGTCCCACTGCCATGTCACCAGCTGGTACCGTACCGCTCTAGATGACCGGAATATCTATATAAATGGCCTTTAACTTCTAATGAAAGGTATTTCACTGTTCTTCATTGACAGGTAAAGCCAAAGCCAGTGAGAAAACTGCACATTTAAATAAACTGCGGGGCCCACAGACCGAAGTAGATGAGTGAGTATTGTAGCATTTTGCCTGTCTCTTTCCCCATATATGTACACAACAGTAATGATATAAGGCAAGCTAGCTATACAGAGCAACGTATTTGTTAAAGGTTTTACCGGAGTCTGTGTGAAGGTGTTCTGAGTTTGTGCAACCATGTGACTGCGTGACCACGTTCAGTGTCTGTGGAACTGTATTCAGTGTCTGTGGAACTGTGTTCAGTGTCTGTGGAACTGTGTTCAGTGTCTGTGGAACTGTGTTCAGTGTCTGTGGAACTTTGTTCAGTGTCTGTGGAACTGTGTTCAGTGTCTGTGGAACTGTGTTCAGTGTCTGTGGAACTGTGTTCAGTGTCTGGAACCGCGTTCAGTGTCTGCGTAACAGTGTTCCCTGAGACAGGGAAAGCAGGGAAGGTCTGCCTTTAGTACCAGTGGATATATCAATTGGCACACTTGGCTGATGGTCATTATGACGAATCCGAATTTAATGACAGGAGACATGCGGTGGTGTGGATTCATCATCAGTGATTTACATAAGCACTAAAAATAGTTGGATAAGAGTAGTTTAAGGCCAGGGCCATTTCCCTCGCCAAAGCATACCCAGTTGGGTTCCGTTCGATCCATCAAGACAAGCATTAGTTTAGAATTTTATAGTGCAGTCATTTAAGAAGAATATATTCAAATGTAACCATTCTGACCCTGGCTGTGCTGTCGTCATGGGATACCATTATGTGGATTTCATTTTTTTTTTCTTCACCAGACTACATGCCATCGGGTCTAAACTGGAAGGATCAGTGGCTGAATTTCTCAAGGCAAGAAGGGAGCTGGAGCAAATAGTGGTAAGTCCACTTTTTCCCGTAATGGGAACTTCCGCTGTGATTTTGGGTCGCAGTGTTTGACCACCTGAGTGTTGATTCCTCGCTGGTATTCCCAGGTATTATTGTGACTGTCACCATAGGGACTGTTTATATTTGTGGTGTCCGTTAAATACGGAACTGGCTAAAGCTCACCCTCTTCATATGCCTGACTGAAAAAAGTAACGAGGGACTGTTTGTGTGACCAGGCAGCAGAGGGCAGCAGTGAGCTGAAAACGTTCTTCTCCAGAGGCTCTGCTGAATTAAAGACTGAACTCCGAAGACACAGAGAGCTTAGTAAGTGAGGATTTAACCACTTACTCCAAAAATACAGCAGTTTCACGGCGTTTGCCGTTTAAAAACATTCAGTGGAACTAATGTACACTACTGTTCAAAAAATTGGGTCACATAGATAGTTAAAGTCAATAACATAAGTCTTTGCAAAGTGAAAAATGTGTCGGACCTCATCTGACTTCTTATTCGTCAGTATGCTTGTCCATCATTTCACAAGGATTCTGAAACTGTATTTTCAGCCGCCCAATCAGAGTCCTCTGGTAAAGTGGAGCGTGCCGACCAGACTCTTGTTCGAGGTAATTGATTCTCTAACTACATAATAAAGTCTAAACTGTGTTTAAGGTAAACAATACTTTATTGAAGCAATTACATATTCTCTGAAAATATTCCAGGGACCATGGTTAGGGGTGTTTATCGCTTTAATCAACATTTAATTATGAATTAATATGCTCTGAGAAAAGTTAGTAGAGCCCAAACATTAGAAACATTTAAAATAAAATAAGTTTGGCTGTTTGTTGATGCCTCTTCTTAATACCCTTCAGATAACAACACCGATAAAACGAATAGTTGTATCTTCACATAGTAGCGTCATTGTCTTGTCCTGTCCGTGACATTCAGGTCAGAGGAATTATGTTTTTTCTCCCACTTGTTTCTGGAAGGTGACCTTTTGGACAGGTTGAGACAATGCACCAATCGAAAGGATCTGTCCGAGCGCTGCAGCTTAAACATCTGCATTGATCAGATCGTTTTTGTTTGCCCTCTTTCTAACGCATCCATTCAATCTCAATGTGTGTTTCTTCTTCTCGCCGCGTTTTTTCAATAAAAACTGACATCTTAGAATAACAATATTTAGTTTGCCCCAACACAAACAAGCCATTTGCTCGGTTTCCCAGACAGATAACAAATGTGATTATTTCAAGCACACACTCTAGGCCTCCAGCAAAGCTCTACTTGTGATCCAATCACATAATGGTGATTTGTGGTTAAATGAATAGGAGGATTGTTGGCGAAGTCAGGCTCCTTTTCAGATAAACTCGTTAGGAATGGTTTTAATTAGTTACAGTAAAACAGTCCATCAAGTTGCCTTGTGGCCCAGCACACCAGACAGAGTAAGGTCACATTTTTATCACATGCCGGAGCGTCTAATGTATCGGTTCTACGTGTGTACCCGTTTACAACAACAACGTTCACAGTGTCAACTTAGCCCAGGGAGAGAATCGTAGCTCTTTAGCCTTCATGCGTTTTAAGTAGCCCAAGCAAAATGTTATTCGAGGCGGAGAACGTGGAAGCGAGTGGAGCGGGACATTTACAGTTCTGCGTCTGTGCTTTAGAGGGAGCGCGAAATCCAGACACATGATGGGGTACGTGTCATGGAGCCTGACTGGGCTGTGGGTTTGGTGTCTGCGGTAAAATATTAGTTTAGGCTCTTAAGGCGCATGTGCTCTATTGTAATCACAGATCGCTCCGATGTCGAAATGAGTCAGTTCCGAGACATTCTGTCAAGGCTGATTAAATCATGGAACTGGGACTTCTTGATTTCAACATGACTGTCGTCTGGCTGGACACTGAGAAGTCACCTCAGTGTGGCCTGCGCCGTGCGGAGATGACAGTAGAAACTGTTAGATGTAACTCTGTCTCAGGCAGCTACATGTCCGTGCCAGGACAGGCCTCACATACTGCAAAGGCAGCTGAGTCAATCGACAAGGGTATTTTAAATTCAACAGCCACTTTGCTTTCCCCTGACAGGTCGTCCCTCCTTCGCTCCTCGCCCCCGATAAACACGGTTTAGTTACAGTAGCAAGTGACAACCTTTCTTTCATTCTTCCACAATATGCCTGTCAGCGGAGCAGCGTCAACGAGCTCTCGGCCATTGTTTAGGATTAACGAAAGTTTCAGTAAGCATTCTGGAGAAGTCACTTCCTGTGAGAACTCCAGCTTCAGGCAGACATAAATCCACAAGGTTGTCCAGGCATTACAAATTCCCCAGGAGGGAGGAGGGTGTCTGGCTGCATGTGCTGATGACTACAGAATTGAAAAGTGAAGGAACCTCAGGAGAAGGTATTGATTATTTGTGTGTGGTGAGAGATTTGGAAAATTCAATTAAATGAGTTGTGCAAAGGATTCATAAATTCTCCACCTCCGACCCATAGAGACATTGTTATGTTCTAAATCAATGTTGCACTTCACAATATATTTTCTTAGGAGCATAAAAATAAATTACATTTAAACAGTTCTGCTTTACCACGGAAACACATTTTAGTTTCTCCGGAGCATTTAGTCACGACCGAACCGCCGTCGCGCGCACATCTCCTGGGCAGTAACGGATTTTTATTGCAGTTTTTCCGTATGAAAATCCGATACAATATGCATTTTCAGATGACAGAACGGGTAGCAGGGGACAGCTCAGCAGAATAACAATTGATCAGACCGCAGAGGGTTCCACGTTGGGAGATTTGTATGTCAGCAGTAATGGGCTGTATTAAAGACAGGATTTCTTAAATGTAATAAAAGCTGCGAGATGGGTTGGTGTCCCAGGTCCGGTGCTGTGGACTGGGTCTCTTCGCTCTCCGTCACATCAATCCTCTCCCCTCCTCAGACACATGCCACCAGCTTGGGAGAAGTTTTATGCTTTTTGATTAAACACACAGCTGATTGAAGAGCGGACCTGTGCATTATATTAAAGGTGGTTTGGGTGAAACTGAAGGAGTTCGATTGCTTTTTGCGGCTGCAGACCAGGCAGTACTTTATGTATGATTTCTGACAGCGACTAGGTTGTTGGATTTGGTCCTGCTTCAGGTAAAGAACTGGACGTCTTCCTGTTTGTAGTAGTACTAAACTGTAATTATTCAGACAAGGACCTAAACATGTGCAAATAAATTAGTTATTACACAGCTAACAAATTTCAACTGAATAATTTCAGCATGAGAAATGATGTCTTTGTTTTTTTACAGCTGTGGTCCAGACTGGCAGCTCTGCAGAATTCCTGAAAGCCATAATGGGTTTATAAAGGTACAAAACCTCGTTGTTTTATAGAGCCTACAGCGTAACCTCCTTAAATCAACTGCAAAAACAGGAGGTCCAAATATCCATTATAGCCTTCTGTAACACACTCATCAATGTCTGCTCATAGTTTCGTTGTCCACCTGGATATACAAACTCGTACAACTCTTCCTATCAAATGTGGCCGTATCAAATTACTGTGAAAGACAGAGGGGTTACATTTATGTTTCCCCTGTCTTTATATTCCCCTACAGATTTCCGCGTGGAGAGCAGCTCATCTCACCACAACTGGAATAGCTGCTCTCCGCCTCTCCTCAGAGAGGAGACGTGTTTTCTCCGAGGCGGGCGGCTGACGGATCTAGAATCTGCCTGTCAGTCATTGGGGTGTCAGAAAGCGAGAAGGCCGTTGCAGTGTAGACATAAAGAGCCGTCCGGCCCCCCGTCCGGTGGAGAAACGCACTCCCTTCTGCTTGACAAATGTTGATTCTACAATACGGCCTGCGATGTGCGGCTGTGAAAATAATGTGCTTTCAGTGAGTGAAGCCCCGGTCCCATTAGAGCTGAGGCTATTTCATATCCACCCATCTGCGTTTTCATCTAGATACCTTCAAAAAGGAATATGGGCCCGGAAGATGAACAAGCATTTTGTAGATTAGTACACACACACACAGAGACACACACACAGTCTTCAGTCTCTAGCTCTTTATTTGGCAACGCCTGGGAAGGCCGAGGCCCTGGGCAGCCTGTGTGACCTCAGCAACAGCTGGTGCACACGGACACATTTCCTATTCCTGCCCAAGATGGATCATATGACTCTCACTTTATCACCCATGGAGGCCGTGTGAAGGACAAAGCAAGCCAGCCCATAAACAAACTGAATGTTTTCCTACGGGGCCCTCAGGAGATACAAGGAGCCTTTGGTATTTCCCTAGGACCTCGCCCACCCTCCGGCTTCTACCCTGGACATGTCAGCCCCCGCTAATCCACCTGGTGGGCCCCACCCCTCAGACTCATCCCTCCAATCAGCTGGGACAACGCTGACAGGTCCCACCCCTCAGCCTCACCTCTCTCCAATCAGCTGAGACAACACTGACACATTTTCTGCATGTGATCTGCAGTCTCACACACACACACAATAAGCATATTTCTATCATACCTCTTGTCGTCACCTGGCTATTGCGTACAGCTGTCTCATGTTTGACTCCACGTTGTCGTCGGTCATTCCACAGGTAATAGTTCATCCCCGGGCATCTGGTTATCTTGGCCTTCCCTCTTCTTCGCTGGTGTTAGGGTCTCCAGGGCAACCGCTGCAGACACCCAGTGACCCAATAACATATATAGTTCTAATGGGTTTTGTTTTAATGACGCTCATTAACCCACAGGCTGTGGATATTTTTTCTGTGGTATTTCAAGCTTAATGGCACTATGTCCTGACGTGTCCTTCATCATCCATACTTTAGGGCTTGTCTAAACTGTCACTGCGTTTCTGTGTAGGCCTGTGGGCCGGGTTGGATTCTCTGTGTTCGTAACTGTCGTAATTCATCTTTTATGAAGCTAAATTAAATGGTTAAACTGCACGATGTGGCTAATTGTCTCACAACGTCACGCAATTAACACCAGAGATGTAGACCACCAGAGGATTTGGGAAAAAGTGCCAACACGTAATGTGAAATAGAATTCCCAGACAAATCCCATCTATGTTCTGGTGATAGGGAGGCAAAATTGAATTTTATCTCGATTCTGTGGTGATATTATTTTTCAAGAGAAATACTGAATTTGTAAAAAAAAAACATTTTATTTATGGTAGAAAACATTTTGGGGAAAAATTTGACATTGACAAATGACTTTTCATATTGATCGGTGGATTTTCTCAAACATGGATTCTAAAGTTTGCCGAGAGACAAGTAACGTTCACCGAGAACTCCCGTGACAGTTGGCGACCTGACCAGCTATACGGAGTTGAGATGAATTATTGCAGAGTTCACTTGCTTCTCTCCACCAGGTGGTAGCTACTCCGTTTTCTTTGGATTGCGCCTCCTGGGCGAAGGAGGCTCTGTGATCTGGACCACGTTGAAGTAGAGCAGGAGGCCAAGGAAGTGCAGGAATGAGAACACAGCCACCAGCAGGGGAAACAAATCAGGCAGACTGGCTGGAGGGGCCAACGCCACGCTCGTAAAACTCAAACCAGCCATGGCCGCAACGGAGAGGTAGAACTGCCCAGGAGATTGAGAGAAGGGATGGAGAGAGAAAGACTTGAGGTTATTTCTAAAGCTAGTTAAACCATGACAGGGTATAAACACAGAGTCCAGATGACATCACCCTCTCTCTCTCTCTCTCTCTGTTTAATTTTGATGAAGTCAGAAACTAAATTTGACATCAGACTCAAAAATACAACACCATCATTACCGATTACAATAATTCAGCAGAAGAATGACGTTCCTCGTATTCTAATTGAAAGCGCATTTTAAAAACGGAACGCGATGATCTCATATGACAGGCTGACATTTATTTTCTCCTGGGCTGGTGGTTCTGGACCGGACAGGCAAACGGTATTGGTAGCAGGAACAGCATTAACATGTCTATTTAGGAGAGTGTAAGTTGCGTAATCGCCTCTGCATAAGGTGGACCCTGGTGAAACCCAACCCTGGGCCCTAGCCTCCTCCGTTATGCCTCTTGTGTAAATAAATATATTTAGGCTAACCTGTGTTAATGACACACACTATAAAAAGACCTCCTCATGATCTCACATGAACTCCTCTGGCAATGTCTAAATCATAACGCATCTATCCTGCAAAATGTACACTGATTCTACTTCCTGTATAGTGGACACTTTTGACCAGTGTCCATTCTACTTCCTGTATAGTGGACACTTTTGACCAGTGTCCATTCTACTTCCTGTATAGTGGACACTTTTGACCAGTGTCCATTCTACTTCCTGTATAGTGGACACTTTTGACCAGTGTCCATTCTACTTCCTGTATAGTGGACACTTTTGACCAGTGTCCATTCTACTTCCTGTATAGTGGACACTTTTGACCAGTGTCCATTCTACTTCCTGTATAGTGGACACTTTTGACCAGTGTCCATTCTACTTCCTGTATAGTGGACACTTTTGACCAGTGTCCATTCTACTTCCTGTATAGTGGACACTTTTGACCAGTGTCCATTCTACTTCCTGTATAGTGGACACTTTTGACCAGTGTCCATTCTACTTCCTGTATAGTGGACACTTTTGACCAGTGTCCATTCTACTTCCTGTATAGTGGACACTTTTGACCAGTGTCCATTCTACTTCCTGTATAGTGGACACTTTTGACCAGTGTCCATTCTACTTCCTGTATAGTGGACACTTTTGACCAGTGTCCATTCTACTTCCTGTATAGTGGACACTTTTGACCAGTGTCCATTCTACTTCCTGTATAGTGGACACTTTTGACCAGTGTCCATTCTACTTCCTGTATAGTGGACACTTGACTAGTCCATCTAAGAAATGCACAATATTGGGATGTGATCTCCGCCTGTTGTCAACCCAGCTTTTGTCTCTGCATCAGGATCAGTCTATTCGTCACTGTTAATGAATCGGAGGTGGAAGGGATGTGCTCACCGTCCACCTGGCGAGCCGGTCGAGGTCCAGGCGGCTGTAGGGCTTCAGACGCGACGGCTTCTCCGAGCTGTGCTGCGGGGCCGAGAGCAGGTAGACGCTGTAGAACAGGAAGGCAGACGAGGTGACGGCGTACGGCACAAACAGACCGTCCTTCAGGAACAGCGGCAGCATGCTGAGAATCGAAAGATGGGAGCAAGTATGACCACGTTATCTCCCAAAAACACATCGCTTCACTGGATAAACTGTGAAGACACGTCGACTTAAATCCAACACAGAACCTCTATACATAAACAAAATAAATACCCTGCGGTTTAACCAACACATACTTCTCCAATTGTACAAGCCCGCCTACAATAACTGTGTTTAAGTGGCCATTTGAGGAAACAATGCTATTATGTCTCGGATTCGCGCGAACAAAAGGACGTATGTGTCGGGGCGACGGCTGCGCGGGTCGGAGGTATACAACGTCACAGTGTCAGTATGAGTCGTACATAATGAGCCACTGTCCCGATGTAATACCTGTTTAAGGGCCACGGTATGTGAGAAATGTGGTGTAATCCACAAATATACCGATTCTAAACCACGCGCACGATAATCAGTACTGCCAGAAGAATTCCACGACAGCTGGGGTGAATGTCAGTAGTTCTCTCTGTCACTACCCCACTGGAGAACACCCTCCATTTTAAACTTGACCTGACAAAGCATTCGATGTTCTATTATGTGTTACACTGATTTCTACGCTTCACATTAAACATCAAGTGCTGTACCTTTAACTTTGGCCACAGTTTGCTACAGGAATCTGTGTGCCCACGGAGAACGGTACACCTTTACCTGAACACGGAGGTCTGTAGAAACCAAATGGCTGGCAGGGGAAGGTCACTCAACAGCAGGCAGACCGGTCTAGAAGCAGACGAGGAAGTGGAGGAGAAACAGTATGATACACTTTTAAATCGCACATACTTCATTAACAACCAACACTATGGACCCCAGTGCCTATATATCACTATATACTTGGGATAAGTCCTGTACTGAACATGTGTTACTGACTGATCCAGAGACAGGTGAAAGACACAATCCTACGGTAAATAAATCAACAATCTGCCTAATTGAAATGAACAGATAAGCAAAACCTGTGACCTCATTCCATTGACAGTAAAACAGCAGTAGCATAGTCCGGTTCTGTTCCACACACAATGCTGGGTTAAGTACATTATTGAGACCAGACAGGAAGTGACACACATCGTTTGCTCGGCTACTCACAAGGCAGGCAGAAGGATTGACTTTTCGTGAACTTGAAAAGAGAAGAGGAAGAACGCCAGAGAAGAGTTGACCTAAAAAGATCGTTTTACAAAGGTTAGTATTTCGAAATTCTTTGTGATCAACCATCAGACAACATGACAACTTACCAGCGCAAGTTTGAATTGCCACAGCGTGGGTTTAGTTAATAGTTTTATAGACGAAGGCAGCACAGCTAGGAGAGTGGCGGCCAAGCTGAAAAGAAAACCGTAGAAACCATGAATCGCGCATCACTAGAAACACCTATCCTTATAGAGAGTGGTCGGCCCAGATACCTAAACCTAGTTCATAATACAGTGGTCCAACCAGAACATCCTAGCCATGTGGGAAATGTGACAAATATTTTCCTGACTTAAAACAAAGGCCTTATTCGAACCCAAACATTTTTTTATAACCACTCTTGGTGAGGCGTTTCACAAAGTACCTCTAAATATAACCCCACATGTTATTCAGACAGCACCCCTAAAGATAACCCCACATGTTATTCACACAGCACCCCTAAATATAACCCCACATGTTATTCACACAGCACCCCTAAATATAACCCCACATGTTATTAGCACAGCACCCCTAAATATAGCCCCACATGTTATTCACACAGCACCCCTAAATATAACCCCACATGTTATTAACACAGCACCCCTAAATATAGCCCCACATGTTATTCACACAGCACCCCTAAATATAACCCCACATGTTATTAACACAGCACCCCTAAATATAACCCCACATGTTATTAACACAGCACCCCTAAATATAACCCCACATGTTATTCAGACAGCACCCCTAAATATAGCCCCACATGTTATTAACACAGCACCCCTAAATATAACCCCACATGTTATTCACACAGCACCCCTAAATATAACCCCACATGTTATTCAGACAGCACCCCTAAATATAACCCCACATGTTATTCAGACAGCACCCCTAAATATAACCCCACATGTTATTCAGACAGCACCCCTAAATATAACCCCACATGTTATTCAGACAGCACCCCTAAATATAACCCCACATGTTATTCACACAGCACCCCTAAATATAACCCCACATGTTATTCACACAGCACCCCTAAATATAACCCCACATGTTATTAACACAGCACCCCTAAATATAGCCCCACATGTTATTCAGACAGCACCCCTAAATATAACCCCACATGTTATTAACACAGCACCCCTAAATATAACCCCACATGTTATTCACACAGCACCCCTAAATATAACCCCACATGTTATTCACAGCACCCTAAATATAACCCCACATGTTATTAACACAGCACCCCTAAATATAACCCCACATGTTATTCACACAGCACCCCTAAATATAACCCCATGTTATTAACACAGCACCCTAAATATAACCCCACATGTTAACACAGCACCCCTAAATATAACCCCACATGTTATTCACACAGCACCCCTAAATATAACCCCACATGTTATTAACACAGCACCCCTAAATATAACCCCACATGTTATTAACACAGCACCCCTAAATATAACCCCACATGTTATTCACACAGCACCCCTAAATATAACCCCACATGTTATTCACACAGCACCCCTAAATATAACCCCACATGTTATTCACACAGCACCCCTAAATATAACCCCACATGTTATTCACACAGCACCCCTAAATATAACCCCACATGTTATTCACACAGCACCCCTAAATATAACCCCACATGTTATTAACACAGCACCCCTAAATATAACCCCACATGTTATTCACACAGCACCCCTAAATATAACCCCACATGTTATTAACACAGCACCCCTAAATATAACCCCACATGTTATTAACACAGCACCCCTAAATATAACCCCACATGTTATTAACACAGCACCCCTAAATATAACCCCACATGTTATTAACACAGCACCCCTAAATATAACCCCACATGTTATTAACACAGCACCCCTAAATATAACCCCACATGTTATTAACACAGCACCCCTAAATATAGCCCCACATGTTATTCACACAGCACCCCTAAATATAACCCCACATGTTATTCACACAGCACCCCTAAATATAGCCCCACATGTTATTCACACAGCACCCCTAAATATAACCCCACATGTTATTCACACAGCACCCCTAAATATAACCCCACATGTTATTCACACAGCACCCCTAAATATAACCCCACATGTTATTCACACAGCACCCCTAAATATAACCCCACATGTTATTAACACAGCACCCCTAAATATAACCCCACATGTTATTCACACAGCACCCCTAAATATAACCCCACATGTTATTCACACAGCACCCCTAAATATAGCCCCACATGTTATTCACACAGCACCCCTAAATATAGCCCCACATGTTATTCACACAGCACCCCTAAATATAACCCCACATGTTATTCACACAGCACCCCTAAATATAACCCCACATGTTATTCACACAGCACCCCTAAATATAATCCCACGTGTTATTTACACGGCACCCCTAACCTTTAAGGAACTTAGACTGGTATTATACTTTAAAACACAACAAGGTCGACTATCTCCTGTTTCCCAGAAACGGGTCAAAAAGTTCCTCTCAGGAATCCAAATGTGAGGTCTCATCAGGAGATTTCCAGACGTCAGAGAAGCCAAACCAGGCCATAGCAGCTGATGGTGTTCCGTATTATTACAAGGGATACTCTTATTTCACACCCCCATAGCAGTGTCTCTGGTGTGAAGCTTGTTTATATTGCGCTGCATTTGTCGTGGAAGACACATTTTGTTGTGCAAACTTGCCGATATCGATAGCTCGAGACGTCGCTTTCAGGGGTAGTAAGAGCCCACATTTTGGATAAAACCCCCCGCTGTAGTTCAACAAGTGTGAAGACAAGCATGTTGCATCAGGTTTATGTGCAATGCAAACGCCCTTACGGACACAATCCTGTTTAGTATGTCTCCAATATGCCTGTGTCAATTAAAATGCTAGCGAGATAATATGAGGGAATAAGGACTAGTGAAGAGATGGGCTGGAGGATTACCTGAGATACAGCTGAGTATCGGAGGACAGGATGGTCTTGATCTTTAACAGGACATTCAAGCTGCACCAAGTGTTGGCCACTTTATCCTGTCAACACACACACACAAGTTTAAGAACATGACCCACTGCCTAAAATAACGCAGATGAATTATATTGCTGACTGGTTATGAAGTGTTTATTATCCATGTGTGAGTCCATGAAGTTGAGTTGGAAACCTAATTAAAAGGGTTTCACGCTAAGAACCGCGAACAGTGTTACAGAGTTCCCATTTAAAACGCATTGTGTTTTCAGGAGAAAGTGAATAAGTCACATGGCTCCAAGTAATTTCCCAACTGAAAGTGCAATAAAAATTCCTCCTGGACATTCCACACTGCATTTGTACAGGAGCGCTTCGGGCTCATAGATCGCCCGTCGGGGCCAAGCGATGTCACCAGAAGCTATGCACTTATTTGTAATCTTGGTGACACAGGGTCAAGTGTCCATTTGATGGGATAAGCACATTATTGCAACTCCGCCCACTTCTCCCCATTCATATTCAGCCCGCCCCCATTCACATTCAGCCCACCCCCATTCACATTCAGCCCGCCCCCATTCACATTCAGCCCGCCCCCATTCACATTCAGCCCGCCCCCATTCACATTCAGCCCGCCCCCATTCACATTCAGCCCGCCCCCATTCACATTCAGCCCGCCCCCATAGAGGACCACCATACAACTGTCACAAAGTCTGGCCACCGAAAAAACGGGCAGGGTTATGACATTTAGAAGAGAAAACACACACAACATGTCAGCCTTAACGACAGTTCGCAGTGTGGTCGCTAGTTGGAAACGGAGAACTCAGAAGTACAGTGTGTGATTTGGCTGCCTTTGCAATCAATCAATCAAATGTATTTTGAAGTTAAGTTGACACAAAGTGCTTTTACAAACACCCAGCCTGAATCCAGCAGAGCTCAAGTTGATACAAGTTGATAGCAGCTGTTCTGAAAACAGATTTTACAATACCAAGGCACCCTGCTGTTTCCATTGGCTGTGAGATGCCCACGTCAAAATCCTCAGAAAATCCTCCTCGGAGTTCTACACCTGCTCAGATCACAGCTGTGTGTCCGTGGAGGTCCCAGACCGGCCCAGTCAGCAGGGAGTCTGTCCCGCCGATGTCTCGGCCTCCACCGAGACGACCCAACTGGAATGCCCCCCCCCACCACCACCACCCCACCTCGAAACCCGTCTCTGGGATGACAGCTACACATGTACCACAGGGTTCGGCCGCTGGTGGCGCTCCTCGTCTGCGAGCAGGCGTTGAATTTCACAGACTGCAGCATACAGGGCTGTTTTAAGGGGACTAGAAGTAACCGATATGACCAGAGAGCTGCCTGGTGGGTAAACTTACAACAACCCCCCATTCCTCCACCTCCTCCACACCACCGCCCAAACGCGCCCCCGCTCCCCCCCGCCCATGTTCTAGCCTTGGTCCGGCTTCTGCTTACGTGCGCGACTCTCGCAGTTAGTTCAGACAGGCTCCCCACTGGGTCGCGGGGGTATCTGGTTGCTCACACCTTCTGTATTATGTTTGCATCGTTTCATAACGAATAACTCTGAAGTATGTAACCCACCCCCTGCCCCACCCCAGCAGAATGCTCGGTTACTTCTCACATCGTCTCAGGGAACGGGCGCATATCGCTACTCATCGCCCACCTTCCTGCGCCTATGTGTGCTATGAGCGACCAACATGGGCACACTGGCACAAAATGGCCAAACGCCACTTCGAATTGCCGAATCTGTGGCCGCACAACGACCAGCTGAAATGGCTGTGGCAGTATACGTACAGGATTTATCTGTGCCCATTTGAACAAGTAACAACTCCCCCAGCAGCCAAGTAGATCTTGTGACCTTTGACCTTGAACTAGTCACCACTCCCCCAGCAGCCAAGCAGATAGAGCGAAGAGGATCTTGTGACCTTTGACCATTTCGTAAGACTGTTGTGTTTGATCCCACATGGGGATACATTTCCTAATTGGCTAAGCACAGATGAATTGATGGAGGGCAGCAGGTTGTTCTCTGTGTGTGTGCGTGTGTGTGTGCGCGTGTGTGAATGTGTGTGAGAGAGTAGGCTGTGTGTTGACAACCTTGTACGTCCTCGTCTTGTTACCCGATTTCACCAGGGTGCCTCGGCTAAAGACAGAGTTATCAGTGTAGATAGATTCGATTAGGGTTTACCGGTGGCAGTTCATACGTCAACCCCTAGGGGGGCATAGAGCTGCCGCTATGCCTGATTTCCCGGGTTACACTTGCCTTGGCATTCTATGGACTTTAATTTCTCTCATTAACTCCAACTGTATACCGACAAAGATCGGCTTCGACCAAGCCAAGTTGCCACTCAACCAATAAGTAACCCCGGGACCACCGTGTTCTGAGAAGAACGCAAGAGCGTGACGAGCCAGGACATGTTCCGCTTATCCTCTCCTCAGATGTGGCGACGCAGGTCCAATAAGCAGTAGTCGTTAGACGCTCCCAGTCACGGTTGGTTCTGACTAACCTCTGGTACAGAACCTGGGAAGCAGTGGCAGTCGGAGATGGTGCCAGAACGTTCCTTCTCGCCAACACATGCTAACCTTTGTTTAAATAGCTGGACAGCTGCTACCAGCTAACATTTATCTGGAGTGACAGCGGATCATCTTTCTTATAATAGGCGTTGTTAAGAGTTGATACTTCCTCTTCCAGTAATAGATCCGCGGATAGGTCAAAATAATTAAATGGACGGGCTGTCGGTGGTTCCCGTTCTTCCTCACGGTCTTTAGCCTGCTGGACCAAAAGATCTGGAAATTCCCGAGGCTTCCAAACATAACATAGGTCCGCACCGTGTGACTGTTCTCTCTGTGGTTAGTGAACGTTTCTCGCATTTCTGTGTTCAAACAACCCTGTTCCACAACATAAAATAAAAAGGTACGCTACGGTACAGTTTGTTAAAACGATATGATTGTAAAATTGGTTTACTCTGGATTGTAATGAATTAATATCCAGATCTGAAATTATACAATAGCATATTAATATTCAAAGGTGAATGACTTCTCATAATGATTAATTTTTAGATAAGATTTCAATTTTTTTTCTCATTTCCTTAGGCAGGAAAGGATTTGAAAAAATAACAGTACATCCACCCATTGTTTACTTCAAAAGACTGGCTTGCCAAACGGAAAAATGTTTTGAACACAACCGTTTGAGGTTCCCCCGTGAAGCCAACCTCTCACCTGCAGTTTTACAAAGAAAAACGACCACCTTTCACGAGACATTTTGAGGTCGTCCAAACCCACGCAGTGCGTACCTCGAAGAGACCCCGTGCCACTGGAAAGAGACGATGCAGCACCTGCGCGGTTTGGCCAGGGTCAGCGAGGAAAGGGAACCAGCAGAGGGCAAAGGTCACCAGGACTGTCACCCCAATCTTCACTAGCAGGAACAACCTAGAAGACGAGGAAAAGCGCACAAAGATTTGTACCAAAAACATGAACTCGTGCAGAAACACAGTATATTAATAGCCGCGTTCACATTACTAAGCAGTATGACATGTGCATTTATCTTTTCGACAGTAGTTGTTGGCTAAACCGCTCGACTCTCAGCTGCATTTCATTCCTCACACACACGTTCCGCTGAGAATGATCCTCGATATAGAGGACTCAGAAAGGACGACAGCTGTGTACACGGCTGTCCCCTCGTCCCCTAGTCAGTTGATGTATGTTGTGAGAACCTGCGCATTGGCGAACGGTCTCCCACAGTATATCAGCTGTAGTAGCTGCATGGTGGTAAAATCGCACACACAGGAATAGCTAAAGAGCTTGGGCCTGGTGGGTAGGGACATCTGGGCATATCTTCCTTTGCCCATCTAATCCGGGCCTACATTTGCCAACCAGATGGCCTTGGTACATTGTTACTAGATAAACAAATGCGAGGGCACTGCTCAGAGTCGACCCATCTGACTGCTTGACCTTAGTAACGTTACTACGGTCTTTGGGAGCCGTGGCAAAGTTGGGACATTCAGATTTTCTCCTGTGTCTTCTATGATTAACTTCTATGTCGTCTAACCTCTCTCGTGTCCTGATGGGAAGGTTCAAAAACTGTCCTGAATACGCTGAAAGGTAAACATAAAAGCACAATATAAACTTAGGTGTGATTCGATGTTACAGAGCTACACGGAAATATTCACAGTTATTTTCTGGTCCAGGAGAGAAATTTAGGTGCCACAAATACAAACAAAAAAAAATCGGATAGGAGCGACTATTTTACAATGCCAAAAATCTGACAGCGACCAATACAGCAGAATAGCGCTATATATCCTACTTTTTGCTATGTTTCCCCACAAGTACCCAAGTACACAAAGCCCCTTAAACGTCTTCCAACTCACCCTCGGCCTCGAAGGCCCTGCTTGAAACACCTGCCGAGTAGGTAGCAGAAAAACGGCAGTGAGTGGTACAGCTCCATCTGCTTGTAGTTGACTGCCAAGACAAAAGCCAGAGAGCCTAGCATGTCCCAGCCCAGACCCAAGCCCAGCACACCCCACAGGGTCAGCGCTAGGCTTATACTGTTATATCTGATGCCAGGTTAAAGAAAAAATGCCATGACTACACCGTTAAAGACATTTTCTTTTCAAGAGCAGAATCTGTATTCCGGTGATAGAAAATAGCTTTGAAGGATATTGAAAATGCCCATAGTCGATGAGAATAAGGCCAGGGTAGAGCAGGATGCAGAAAACGAGGCCGACCTGGGACCACAAGACAACACAACACTTTAGTCCTGCAGCATAAAACGAGACACACCTAAGGCCATCAGACAACAGAACACTTCAGTCCGCATTCTGGGTTTTTACCGTTCAATCAGAAGTCTAAGTGTGGTTTTAATCACAAGCACGTTAAAAACGTGGAATGCAAACGTTTGCTGCCATACCTTCTTTCTGCTTGATCCTTCACTGAGGTAGAAACAGTACAGCACCACAGCAGGAACATAGATCAGCAGATCTGCAACAAAAACTGAGAAAAAAAACAGTACTATCATTCCCATAAAATTACAATACGTCACACATTATCCACTTCATTGTCTTACCACCTGTTGTTTTTAAGACCTTTGTTGTTTAGAAACCTTTTTCTGAGCAGTGAATGTTTGTTTGAGATAATACGCAATATAACATGTTGGTAAACACCCCAAAAAACATTAAGTTCCTTAGAATTCAAAACAGAATCAGTTTGCTGTGGTAGCCGGTCTTGAATTTTTAAGTATTGTTGTGGTGGTAAACTCTTCTATGCTTCTTCACATTTGTTTTTTCACTGACTGAATTAGTATTTAAATGGCTTTTGAAGAGTGTTTTTAGTCATTATCGCGCTGGAAGATCTTGTAAGACCTTTTCTCGCGGTCAAAATGTGTACTTCGGTGCCAGATGACTATTCCAGAAGCCTAGCATGCACTTCACTAGAATTTGTTCTGTCACTTAAGGAAGAGACATGTTCCGTCATAAAATGCAGACAGCTTGTTTGTGTCATCTGCGTTTTGTCTCGAACATGCCCAGTGTATTCAAATGTTTTCATAAAGCTAATGCTGCCTACAGTTGTATATACGTTGTTGTTGTGTTTGTTTGTTTGTTGTATTAAAGTAAATCTGCAACCCTGTCTTACCTGTAACCCTCATAAACACTTTATGGGCGGGGCTTTCATAACCTTGAGATGTGTGCAGTTCCACCCACTCAGGATTTATCATATTGGCTCTGCAGGAAAGAACAGACTCGTACATGATGTGATTGTGTCAGGGGAAAATGTACTCATATATGACGTGAGATTGTGTCAGGGGATAAGGTACTCATATATGACGTGAGATTGTGTCAGGGGATAAGGTACTCATATATGACGTGAGATTGTGTCAGGGGACAAGGTACTCATATATGACGTGAGATTGTGTCAGGGGACAAGGTACTCATACATGACGCGACTCAGACTTACACATGTGCACACAGCAGGCTGTGGTATGCTGTTAGTGGAGGGTAGTCTAAGCCCCAATAGTTCAGGTTGTTGTCTGTTGTGTTAAAGTACCTGGATGAATACAAACAACAACAAGATGTAGTATATTACTAAAATGGCAGGCTGCAAAAAATGGATACAGTTTTATAACGGGATATTAATTTAGGATATTTGAGAACTATGCTAAATGGTTGTATGAGAAGGCGTATGAAACTGACACTTAACGTTGTCATAGAAATATATACAATGTTTCACTTCCTACTTTTTAATTGCAGTAATCCTAGAATTTAGTATTATTAGAATAACATTATAGGGTTCCTTCCCAGTCTCAGAGCTTCAATAAAAAGCTCCCCATTTATCTAAGACAGTAGCACAACAAAAACAAGTGCGTAGAAACACCCACCATTCATGAACAGGCAAATTAAATGTGACTTCTTGCCAATGTCTTTGAGCTTCATAGTCTCCGAACATGGGTGGTTTACCTGCCCCTGCAAATAGAAATGTGTGAAGTTAGCAAACCATGCCAATCCCATGCCAGTCCTTCTGCACAGTGCCTACCTACTTGCTGGCTGGCTCTTATGTCTGTCGGTCCTAATTATATATCTGCCATTATGGCACAGAAATACCGGATGCATTAGGCAAGTAATGCACACAATGCATTTGAACAAGCGAACTGGACAGGACAGATGCATAGTGATACTGATATCATCACTGTTGCAGTTGGCTTGCTAACTGGCTGTGATCCATATCATATCTAACTGGCTCTGTTTCACCTTATATCATACCCGAATAAGAGTTCAAGGAAACAGCCCATCTCGTCGTCAGGCCGAGCAAAACACAAATGGATAAAAGGCTCCAGGTCTCCATGGTTTCTTTAAAAAAAACAGCTGTATTATTGACCGTGAAACGCTAGGATGGTCACCACATGATGCAGCTTCCTGGTAGGATTACTTCCTGGACACGTGTGCGCATGCGCAAGCACCGGCTGATGACGTGGCGCGATTGAGGAACCGGGTCTGTTTTTTTTGCTTTTTGAGCTTCTGAAGCGAAAATATCCGATAAAAATCCAGAGGAATTGATCTAAACTGAGATTGTGCAATCATACATATATATATATATATCATATACAGACTAATAGTGACATTAGATACTGTTATTGGATACTTTGGCACTGGATTACAAATGTTGCTATACGACTGGTTTTAATTGAAACTTCAATTAATAAGTCTTCTAAAACCATTCGATGAGTGACAAGTTGTTGAATAAAACACGTCACTTCTTTGTGGTTCACGCATCAATTATGCATGAATAATAATAACCCCGGACAACTGCTGATTTGCAATGACACTTTCATTACAATGGGACAACTATAACTCACGGTGGCCATTAGTTATTAATACCCTGGTGTACCAGCTTTACTTTGCCATTTATTACTTCATCTCTATTCCTTTTAAATATTCAGTAACTGCTGTATCTACATTTACTGTCTAGGATCTGGCCTGGCTCACCCCTGCTATAATGCTATAATGAAGGTTTCCGGGTCTTTCTAGGCCCCTATTCCCCAGTACACTGAATAAGGTGAGGGTGGTGCAGTTTAGAACACAGACGTGTCTTTGGTGGTTTCTTTACCCATGTTTAAAGATGATATGTGGTGTAACGGAAAAGGGAATAGCCGTCCCCCGGATCCCAGTTCCTCTCTATAGGTTTCTTCACATGTTCCTGTCTTTCTATGAAGTTTTTTTCTAGCCACTGTGGTTTAACATCTTGGGCCTTGTTTTTTGTCAGGATGACTAGAGCACATGTATACCTGAGATGTCATTTGGGCTTGACCTGGGGGACTCCGAACATAATGATCAGGTAAACCAATGACTGACAGTGGTGCTGCTTGACTTCAGTGTAGGGGTATTAAAATATGTAATATATATATATATTAGCCTCCTGTAAAGCCCATGACAGATGCATTCTACCAGTGCTAATCTTACTGTTCTACACCATTTGCCATGAGGCTGAGAGAAAATTGTGTGATGTTTAAATAAATATTTAGCCTCAATGTACATTTTGCTATGGGTTTTACCATTTCAATATGCTTGCTGCTAACTAGCAGCGGACTAGGTTCTGCATAACCCAGTTTGTAAACTCCCGGTCTAGTGTTTTGCCTTAAGGGGCATTTGGGGATTAGTTTAGTAACACATGTTGTTTCTACACAAGAGTATTAAAACAATGACACCATTGTTTTGGCACACATGGCAGTGTTGCAGAATGCATTAATAATGTGTGAACCCAGGACAACTATGTGTAACCACTCACTTTTATTTGCACATGGTAATAACAGCGTTAATATAAGAATTTACATTTCTTTATTAGATCAATAGTTCTGGAAATGTATATAGATTTCACTACACACATAAACACACACGCGCACACACACACAAACACACACACACACACACACACACACACACACACACACACACACAAAGAGAGACAGAGAGATAAACACACACTGTTAATTGCTCTTTGAAATAGCCTATTGAAACGCCCCGTCTTTTCCTTGGACTACGGGATGCTTATCAATATTGTTGGCTTATTGTTTTCAAAGAACCAGTTGGCAGACAATAAAAAACAGGGCCTCGTTATGCGGTTTCGATGCAGTTTAAGCATTACGATGCTCCCAGACTAGAGAGATATATGACCATCTACAGCTGCAAATAGGCTGTTGAGGCGGCGTATTATGCTTAGGTAGGTTACCCAATATGCACTAAATCACCAATTGGACACATAATTGCGCGCATGCGTCCTGACGCATACATCATGAATCATATTGAATCAAAAAAACCTATAGGCTGCGTCGCGTGGTGGCAAATTTGAACTTTGAACTTCACGTTTCACCATTGTATGTATAGTCGTCTGGATTTTATCTTTTGCTTGTTAATTAAAATGGCCATCAACATGCATTAACATGCATATGCATATGTTACCATCCATTAACATGCATATGTTACAACCCATTATGCATATGCATATACCAGCCATTAACATGCATATGCATATATGTTACCATCCATTAGAGGATTTTAACGTTACTAAAAATCTGAATTAAACGACGCTTTAGAAACCGGCCAAGGCTAATAGTTTAAAACCATAGGCAATTTGCCTAGAAATATTAAAGAATAGCTTGTTTGGGAAGAAAGGGGGGGTTTGCTTTTAACTAGAAATTCCAGAAATGGCTCTTTCTTTGGCTATATGGACATTTCATTTTTGTGGTGTAGATGTGAAGAACACACGTATTTTATGATTGCAACCTGATTAGGCGAAATAAAAATAATAATAATATGAGGGTCTACTGTTGCAGCACTCAAAATGCAATGTCTTAGAACAGCGTGCGTTTCCATTGACACACCAAATATAGGCCGACAATTTGTTTTTTTAGTTCGCGTAATGAGTCTCGTTGGTGGGCCGTGCTGACTATGCGTTTCGCGTAAGGGTTGTGGGAACCGCATGTACTTCTATCCTGGACCCCACCTGGGCAGCGCGCACCAGCAGGTGGGGCATCAAAGGTCAACATGTCCGCCTGCTACAGTGCTACGTTAACTTGGTGAGCTACTAGAGAAACATGTCCAAAACTTACCGGTCGTGCCAATTAGGTGCAGTTTAAGACATTTTAGGGAAGCGACTTTGCATGTGCGTAAAGGCTATTTTATTTATTTTAGTCTATCTTATGACATTAGCCTGCCAGCTTTCTATTGGCTTAAATACAAATCTTAGAAATTTTAGCATGGTTTAATTTTCAATACTTCAAAATATCACGTTATTTTTTTTTTTTAAAGCAAACCAAATATTTTTTTATTAATGCATATATGACGGAAAATAGGAATGATAACAAATTGTTGTGATTAATTGTTTTTTTAATTATTTTTGTTCTAAAATATTTTCTTATAAAAACTTCATCTTCTTTCGTGTGGGCATAAAATCTATAGTTTGAAAATATGTTTTGTTGGCACATCCATGATGCTTATCTAATATCTTGAGGAGCTCCGGTGGTCCAGATTTGCAATACCGAAAAGGGCTACTTGACGTCAAGAATATATAAAAATCAGGGATCTATTATTACCTTGCACTTGTTAAAGAGTCTACTCATTCCCACCAGCTGCTCCTAAAATAAACACACTATTAAAACCCGTTTACTCTATTCAATTTCAAAGTGTCCTCCAAGACAAATAAAATCCACACTCGAACCACTCCAGTCGAGTAAATTAGCATACTTATACAAAGTTGTATAAAGGTACCATGTACACAATTCTCCTGTGTGAAAATGTGGCTCTAATGTTTCTGTGTTGCTTCGACCTGAATAAAGGTGTCAATAAACGCCATCTAGCGATGACTACAGGTCATTGCTGTGAATGTTTTTTATGGCAACATTTTTTGAATAGTGAAAACAACCCCTAATAAGTTAAATTAAAGATAATTAAAATACACGTTCCTTCAAAACGTTTATTCTATTGTTTTGCATCACAGTAGTGTTGTTTTCATTGTATTTTGTAGTGTTATTGTGTTTTATTCGCTGCAGTCATTTTTGCCTCGGTCTCCCGTGAAAAAGAGATACTGCTTCTAAATGATGTGGTTAAATAAAGGTTACATACAACATGTAGGTCTATGCCGAACTAGTTCCTCATTGGGTGATGTTTTTATTTTTGCCATAAATTGTTATAATATCTAAATAGAATTACACTTTTTTATTGCCTAAACATAATAAATAAAACAGTTATTATAATGAGACGCAAATACATTCATTTTTTCAGTCAGTTAGAAAATAACGCGTTTGTTGAAAATATCATTGAAATCAAAAATGTTTAATATTCGTTGTGTTGAGAATCTAATTTCTATAAATATTGTATTCAAATACTGTTGAATTAACAAATTTCATATAGTTATAGAGTGTATATTTTGCATGGCAAATTTTCCCTATAACAAGACTTTCCGCGTGGGAAACATATTTGATCACAAGTTGGTGAAAATGTATTCTCGAATACAGGCTGGCCATGCTGTCTTTTACGCCATCATTAGATCAATATCTCGACTTCATTTAATAAACAAGTCCATGCATTGCATCATCTGTATGTATGTCTGTGATTTCCAACCGCGGCATCAGAGATATGCGAATACAAATGCAGTCTCTCGGATGGAATAAGGACTGGGAATTCGTGGAATGGACTCCCGTTATCCAGTGTCATTAGGAAGCACTGCCTCAGCAGGTTCTGCAGACTGAAAGTGAATTCAAGAAGAGAGCTATTTCTCTGTTCCCATGAGTATCAGTTAAATATAGCCCCTATAAGCCCTGCGACACTGGCCACACACACACACACACGCACACACCACAGTCCATTTGTTGTTTGTGTTGAACTGATTATCCAGACACAACTGTGAAACTAAGTGTTGCTTTTATATTTATATCTCATTTGTTTATCTTGCAACGAGATACTGTAATGTCTATTCATATGTATATTTATATACTAGTCTACGTTGAGATCACCGGAACTGCTAATTAAATTCACTATCATGTTTGTTAAAATCTTAGTTAAATATTATAGATTTAGAATGTATTCAACAATTTTTATTTATTGTTTTTTTATTCTAGATCTAATCATGTGCGCTTGAATATTTCAACTTCAGACAGGGGTATTGGAGGCAGAATGTAGATGATTACAATATTTCTCTCTAAGCTCTCAGAGAATCTTACCTTAATGTATTAAACAATTTATAACAGTTTAAATGTGTGAAAACAAAACGTGATTAAATTATATAGCTTATCCTAAGAAACCTGATATTATCATGCCAAATTATCTTACAAAAACATTACCTTAAACAATATAATTTTCCAATGAAGTTTCAAATGCTTGTTCTGGAGTTTAGAATGATAATGGACTGAATTAGAAATAAACATTCGTTAGTTCTACTTTTTGCAAACATTGTTACAATAGAAAAACATTTTCATTTGTTGACTTAAAAACCCGATACAGATTTGTATTTTTTGGTAATTTGACTGTTAAGTTTTAATAGTTGAATTGGAAACGTTGCATTAATCAGGTCTATCAGATAATTCAAGAATTATATACATAAATAATATATTTATTTTTTATATTTATTAACAAAGGAATCCATTTTACAACACAATAGAGCTACATACATTTGAATTTATAAACAGACTATTTGTCCAGAGTTAGAATATGAACATGTTGAATCTTGTATGAAAAATCAAATAAAAGTGATGCTTATTTTGAACTAAACAATGAGTTACAAAAGATAATATAAAAGAATATAAGGACAGCCCGTCTATATCTAGGTTACTTTTATACAGCTCAAACAACAAAATGAAATAAGTAAAAGTCAAATAATCATTTATTTCACAAATATGTACAAATTACCTGTACAGAAAGCATTCCATTTCTTTTCTCTCTGTTTTAGAGTCTTTTCGTGGCTAAGTCCAGTGCTGCCTATTTTGTTCAGTATTCAGCCCCCCAAGTCTAGAAACATTTTCATTGAGAAGGCCATTTGGACACCGCTGCGGTAACAGAGGGTAAAAACTGTCCCGATATGATATTGGATGGCATGCTAAGAATCGGTGCAATAGCTGCTGATGTCCTCGTTAGGGCGTGTGCGCTCAGCAACGCCGACTGAACCGTCACCGGTGGCCGCAGGAAAGTCTGTGCATTTGAGGAGGTGGACACACCGATTATGTTCTCTATGCTAAACGACGGTCTACTGGAGGGCTCGGACTTGATCATGGACGCCGTGCTCAGGCTGTTCAGCTGCATCTGTAGGCTCGGACTGAGTTGGGAGTTGAAGGCTTTTCTGTTGAGCTCAGTGGACGGCAAGAGCGGCACAGTGGGGGGGAGCATGGAGCCTACCGGGGGCATGTAGGGGTACATCCCCGCTGGATGGGTGTAGGCTGGGTGAATTCCATAGTGACGCCCGTATGGATTCCCAAGACTGTATGCCCCAAAACTTTGCATCATGAGGGCTGTCTGGTCCCTGAGGATGTCCGGCTGGTGTCTCTTGAATCTTTTCCTCCTCCGCAGGAAGCTGCCGTTGTCAAACATGTCTTCCGACTGGGGGTCCAGGGTCCAGTAGTTGCCCTTGCCCGGGTTGCCCGGCTCACGGGGTATTTTGACGAAGCAGTCGTTCAACGACAAATTGTGACGGATGGAGTTTTGCCATGCTGGAAACTTCTCCCGGTAGTACGGGAAACGGTTGCTGATAAACTCGCAGATCCCGCTCAGAGTGAGTTTCTTCTGCGGACTCTGCAGGATAGACATGGTGATGAGCGCAATGTAGGAGTACGGGGGCTTCACCAGGCTGTTTTTCGGCTTGCTGCTCATGGGACCCGATGCGCTCTCGGCGCTGTCGGCTTTGGTGTCTCCCTCTCCGGCGCTCTCACAGGGGCTCCCCGATCTTTCCTTCACCTCTATCTCCTCCATCTCTTCCGTGTGGTCTTGCGTGCCCCCCCCCTGGCTGTCGCAGTCGCTGTCCCGCTCCATTCCCTCGTCGCCCTCCCCAACCACGTCGATGTCCACATCCTCGGCACTGATCACCGTCCGACCGGACATGTCGTTGGCACTGTTGCTGCCAGACAGGGTCATCACAGCTTACTTCAACGACGGACAACCGCAGGGCTCGGTGGGTGAGTGGGTGCGTGCGTGCGTGCGCGCGTCAGATCAAGTGTCGCCTAAATCTGAATTCGGGTCAGATCAGGGACTGCCACCGAGACTTAAACTTCAGAAAATATTTCCCCTGTCGCGTCTTCTTAGGGCTTTTTTTGGTGTGGGTGCGCGTCACGCCTCGGTGTCCTTCCGCCGCTATTTCCCGGTAGGTTAACAGTGCTTTTCGAGTGCGCGGTCTAGCTGACACACGCTCTTAAAGCCAGTTTTAAGGACTGCCTGATAGATTACTTTTTCAGTTTAAGATATACCATCAGTGTCGCGCCACGTGATCGGGTGACGTCAGACGTCCCGCTGTGAAACCACGCAAACTGCAGTTGTTTCATGGATTTGTCAACAGAGGGACACCAGTTATGCTGCCCTCCACTACTTTCTGCCTGTGTTCGTCCGTCATAGACCATTTAACGGTGTAGGGTGCAGCAGAGGGGGGGAGAAAAGACAATTGGCCCGCATGATTGAAAGATCTGACGCGCATTAACTCGGGGTCTGCTGCGGTCAAAGCAAATCTGAACTTTGCTTAAACAAATTGCTTGTGTTGAGAGCTGCTGAATGAAAACGTCGACAGCTAAGTCAATTGGATGTATTTTAGTTGTTATTATTGTGTTTTCGTCTGTGTATTGCATGGAATAGAATAATGTTAATTCATTTGAACATCGATTTTAGGGCAGTCTACAATTCGTGTTTGCCTATAGGTCCTCAGTAACCTGCTCAAAAGACTATACGCGTAAAGGGCGATTCTTGCGCGTAATACCTAGTCAGCAACGTATTTTTTAACTGTAAAGACGATTATCCTTTAGGCCAAGTTTTATTTGCATCATGAATTGTGCCAACGGAAAAGATAATGTACGGCTATATTCAGCCTATTAATTCTGTGGATTCGTTATAGACGAGGGTGATGTCGAGCAACAACAATGGGGGGAAAAAACAATAATGAATAAAGAATTGCAAACAGGTTTCACCCGAGGTGTTAACGACCTAATCATTGTAGTTGTTTGCATGTGAATAAGTAGGAAATGCGGGAACGAATGAATGAATGCAAAAAAAAGCCATTCACAACCATGAAGGTGAGCGGTATATGTATGCACGGGCTGTTCTAAAGAAAAGGATCGAATAGGAACGAATACAGAAGCCTGTGAGAAACGAATGTGAGAAAACGGTGCCCGGTGTCATTGTGGTGGATTCGTTGGAGGGGGTGAAGTGCCCTGATAATAGCGAGCAAACATCCTGATGCCAGCCCGGTCACATCGCTCTGCTCGGCTTTGGAAAATAGAAAGTAGGCATTGCTCATTTAGTCGTTTGTTGTTGTGATCGTCTAAAACAGGAGCATCTTCCTTATATATCTGTGCCACCAGCAGCAATATAACCTCCTATTGATTCATCCTGAAACCCACCTCATGCGGTATAACCTAATGAAAATATATGTAATTGACAACAGAATCAATTATTCCTACCACCCCTCTATTAGAACTGACAAAAAGGTGCAAATGACTATACGATGGGAAAGGAGTAGCAGTTAACCGTGTCAAGGTCTAATTTGGCTCAGTTCAAAGCCGGTCGCCTGGCCTCAATCTGTGGCCTTTGAATCTGTAAGGATTTCGCCACAATTGACTACAACCACCCCAGACAACACTTACGGCTGCACTTCGATTATTTGCCTATGAACATTATTATGTGAACTACGGCCTAAATGTAGGTCTTAAAATGAAACGATTATTAGAACTAAATGATGTTAATAATTATCGGCCAATAATTATTATTGACACCTGAACAGCAAAATGATAACCATTATGTTTTACATTCATATAAATATATATATAAAAATATTTTTTCTATTATTAAAATATTATTTAAAAAAATATCGCATGCTACTTAAGATGAATAACTTTTTGACATCGTTTAAGGAAGCCGTTTTCCAATTAGGATCTAATACTAGCCTGTATCACTTCATAATATTCCCTAAATATTTGTATTATTTCTATTTAGGGTTTGGGTAGTCGCGACATCTATCTTCTTATCGCTCGTCGTTATTTGTTAATTATTCCTGGCACCGGGGTTCCTGCGTCGTGCCGCTCTTTTCCTTGAATCAAAGTCAAATTAATTAAATCATATCGTTAATAATGGTGTCACAGTGAAAAGGGACAAGGCCCCGCGATTTATCCCTGCATTGTGCTAATCTCTTGCTCAGGCAGGCACCCGGTGACCTGTGTGATGTGGAGTTTATCAATACGAAGCTACTTAGATCACTGCTCAGTGTCTTATAGGTAACACAGGCACACACCTTATTTGTTTACATGCTTTTTCCTTTATAACTAGACTTTTCTTAAATAATGCTTATGTAATTTCTATTGACCAGGGCGGGATTCGATATTGGGACCTCGGAAAGGTTTAGAGAAAGCCTATTTTGAATGTCGTGTTGTATATATGAGGCGTAACCTGGTGATATTACCCAAAAGGGGATCAAACACGTCTCCCCTGTGATCTTTTGAAGCCTCATAAATCCGCCTTTACACCTTCGCAGTTTGTTAATGAAATGTACATTTAAGCACACATGCACGGCTTAGCCCGACAAAAGCTTTCAGAATAATAAGGCAACTCTCTCCACCATGAGCCATTAGAGGACGCATGAGCAATTGGAGACAGCAGGTGACAGTGCGTAAAGAGTCGTGGCGTCTCGATGTGATTACTAAGGCAAGGTCAGAAACAAATACCAAAACGGTATGGAATTTATGCCTAATTAAATTGCTTAGATAAAAAGAGATTACAATGAAAGTTGTGGCAGAGAGATGGAGAGAGCCAGAGAATGTGCCCAAAATAAATTCCTAGAATGCACACTGCATGGGGATGTGAGTGCACCGTTATAATAATTACGCATGGGCCCATATTACATACCAAACGCCACATATTGCAGCACGGACATAATACCAGCCATAATGTTAATTCTATTAGTAAAAATAAGACAAAAATTAAGAAAATATGCAACGAAAGAACACGGATCACACTTCTTTTTGGTAAGCGGATCATAATTACTTTATAGGTGCAGAATCAAAGGATGCTTTCTCATTTGTAAAAACCCTTCCAGTAATTAGGATCCAGTAAGTAAAGTAAAAACGGGATCTACCGTGGATTAACAGACAGGCTGCTCGCATAAGCTTGATGCTTGTTTCTATTTTTGCGTTTGCCAATGGATGTGATTTTTTATCATTTAAACTGTGGTTTTCGATAAACCTGACATAAAAAGATTCGTTTGGTCCAACTATTCGTTGGTAGAAGTGTGTCATTGAGGTGTTTTCAGGGGAAAATATATATGCAAAAAATGCCATGTTATAATTTGTTTCAAATGTGCAAAACGTTGCAACGGAAAAACAGATTTTTGAAAGCCAACTCATTTAATTAATTATGGTACAGCAGTTGGGGGCAGCAAGCTAGTAAAACGGTATGATAAATTAATGTCATTGTTAGCGCGCTTTTAATTATGGCTATTATGTTAATTATTTTACACCAACGCCGAATGATCCGCACGTCACATTTAATAAAAACGAGCCATTCTCTGGAAAACTGTTCTTTTCACCTCGGAGAAGGGAAGTTTCCACGTCACACCTCAGTAAAAAGAAATACTATTAATTCAAATGCAATCTGTAATTAGATTTTTCATGGTCGACACGTGATTCCCTCAAGGCGATAGGCTACCCACCAGAAGGCAGGATCTCAGGGGGTTGGGGGGGGGGGATTCGCCATTTTCACCCCCTTGAAGAATCCACTCTATCAACCTGCAACTTTCTGTCAAACAATATGATGTAGCTCATTTTTAACCTTCCCTTTTGTAGAATCATCACCAAGCCTCCCGTGCTTTCACAACAATGCACAGAGGGCCAACACAGAGGACGTGATAACGACATAATTGCTTTGGTATACAAAATATAAAATGACAGGGTGATACGGTTAAAAGCCAAGAGAAGAGAACATGCATGGACTATCTGTAATATTAAGGTCTGCAAAACTGTCCCGCCTATGTGGCTGATTTATCGAATGGACACCTGAGTTACAACACCTGATCTGTGGAGCTGTCACTGCATGAAAGGGATTTGCTTGGTTCACATTATCAGTTGATCACGAAATTAACATGCACGCCTATATATCGTCCCTGGCTTTTTTTGCATGCATTTTTCATGGTGCTCATTATAATATTTTGGGGGGATAATTACCTCCCTGAAATAATAATTGCAAGGTGCCATGTTATATGTTATTAATTGAATATTGTCTGAAATGTAACTTTATTTCACAGAATTTGAAATGACAGATCTCAGGGTGGTTTTTAAAATGTGTCCAAATCATTTGGCAATTAGATGGACGCGTTTCTTAAACGAAATGTATTTTTTCTAACCTTTCCGAACTAATTGAATTGTCGAATAGATTGTTGCATACATGGCCTAACGGGAGACGTGTGGACCTGTAATCACTACAGTAGGTCTTGGCTATAGATTTTTGGAGTTGCCCCGAAATGCAGTAGCTATCTATAGTTAGCCAGGTCCAATTGATGATATTGACTTCACCCACTGTTTAGAGACTGCTGATAGATGTAAGTACACAACGGCAACAATTAGGCCTATAATATAGTGGAGTTGGGACCAATCAGTGTTCAATGATACGAACATCAGGCTGTAGTTATCTCATGATGTATTTGATTAACTAGATATATCCTATTTACATTACAAAAGCATATTTATGACAAGTAAATTGATGCTGCAATATCCACCTAAGTGGTTTTCTAAGGTAAATTAGTCATCATATTTTTTGTAAATAAAAACGACCGGAATATGATCCACCCAATGCATCTATAAATCCAATAAAATTAATTTCTCCTCAAAATTATCTCACAGTTGACTCCTTCGTGTTTATGTAGGCCTAGCGATCTATTGCGTTTAACAATTTTTACCATCTTCCCAATAGATAATGGAATTGTACTAATTGAAATTCATTGACATGTTGTTGGTTTCTTTTGATAAATTTCAAATTTTATCTTCACATTTCGAAGATTACTCAACGGTTGTTCTCCAAGATGTGCCCAGTACGGGTGTTCCGAGTTCCCCACCGAGGGTCTGGATCTGGAACGGTTCTAGGGTGGCTATAAGGCACTCCTCCTGCTTAACGTGAGCCGGATTAACATGCAGATGTGTCCTGTTAAGTATGTGCAATGTTACCCGGTTTGTAGGTTTTATTGTCATTTAGATCAGGATTAAAGTTGCCACATGGACATAATTAGAATGGAAAGTGTTATTTGACTGCGGTGGTGGAGGTTGTTGTGAACGGTCTGTTTGCCCACTGAATGTCACTCACCATGAGAGAGGGGTGCACAACTGCACGGATATTGTAACAAAAACAGATATTTCAACAGATTTTTTTTTCTTTCATAAAAACACGGAACATTGAAATGTATGCAAAAAAATACAATAAACATTAATAAACAATATAAGGTGTATTTTCCTATTTTTATGTTATCCCCTCTGTATATTCAATGGCTATATGTTCACACACTTTTGGATGGCCTTTTGGATATTTAGACTGCATTTTATGTAGATTGGGAAATATTGATTTAATTTGAGAAATTAATGAGAAATCGGAATTCGTAAGTTAGCATAGAATGATATTCCGGTCAACATGTCCAGTCAATTTAAATAGTTGCATTTGAAACCAATGGCTCGCCTATAGACATATACGGCCAGCAAAGATAAAAGGAAACGGTCATTGTTTAGCCTGCATGTAGCACCTAATGACCATTGAACACGATCTCCTCTTTTCATTTGATGCATAAACATCTATAACAGCATAGTAATGCATACATCTATAGAGAGGGCACCTTCTAATAATCTGTAAAAAAGTGCGCACTGTGATGGACTGATCAGGGATACGTGTCACGAGGTGCTTCGTTTAAAGTTTAAACTCTTGATCCAAGTAGATCCACAAGAGGCTTAGAAGTGTTAAAGCAGCTCCCCATTTGAAGGAGCAGCTCCCCAAATTGACTGTGAGTTAGTTAAGTATGACGACACATGATTAAAATTATGTTAAATATTATTTTTCATTGTAGGCCTACCTTGAATACCTTGTGTACATTTGCCTGTTTTTTTTAGGTGAATGGGGATTTTTTAGGGACTAATTACAATTAGTGTGGGCCCGATGTAGTACAATATTATTTTGGTTCAAAAGATAAAAAAAATCATGTTTTGTCATGGCTAAGATGTTCCAATTAATGGCTTTACATCTGAAGATTAATAAAAAATACATGTTTGATTTATGAAATGTTCACATTTGCATTCACATCATTCATATGTGTGTTATAACGTTTCCAAATAATCTCCAAAAGCAACAAGACTGAGTCCAAACTCGGGCAGAAGAACATCAATATTTCACATCCTTCCTTTTCTGCATGCAACATCCACCCATTAAGCTATGTGTATGTCTTCTAGGTCTGGCCTTTGTCATTAACCAATACTTCTCCTCCATTCAATCCCACATAACTCCACTCGCTCTGTACTTTCACAAATGCCTCTGGGCTATAAATACTAATGACATCTCTTTTCTTAATTTGATTTTGCTGGTACACTTGCAGTTACGGCTGAACTTTTCCCACGAGTGCGGCTGATTGAGCGGCTCTCCACTCCGTATGGAAGCGGGGAAACATTCCGCAGAGCCGGGGAGATCATTTCCATAATTACCCCGGTCCATCCGCAGCCCTAACGACCTTCTGCAACAATAAAAATATATCTAGTTAATTCCATCTTTGTCGCTGACATTCAAGAGATCCCTATATTTGACATGTCCGAGGGATTCGCAGGATAACAAGTGCGGGGCAATATCTTTGCTCCCCGTTTTTTAACTCCAAAGTGGGTTCAATTAGCCCCGACAGTTCACAGACAGGACCCGGGCTCCCCGCTACACATGCCGGGTACAGCCTATGGAAGGGATCGGCTTGTGCCTCCACGTCCACGTCTCAACACCCTCGGTCCCAAAGTTGGATAATTTATGGTCCTGGAAGAGATTAGAAAGACGGATATTCTAGGCAATCAATGTTCATGTTGGGTTTAGTATGGTGCCGATAGAAACGAAGTACAGAATAATTAAAACGATCACCAGTACCATCGCATGGAATTACGAGTGAGTCCCAAATGGCACATCATTCCCTACTACACTTCTTCAATCAGGCTCTCACGGGATGCAGTGAATAGGGAGCCATTTGGCAGTGCAGCCAAGTGGTTTCACCAGTCATTGGGCTGCGGGGGACAGCACCCTGATAGGGACAGGACAGCACCCTGGTAGGGACAGCATCCTGATAGGGACAGGACAGCACCCTGATAAAGACAGGACAGCACCCTGATAGGGACAGGACAGCACCCTGATAGGGACAGCACCCTGATAGGGACAGGACAGCACCCTGATAGGGACAGAACCCTGATAGGGACAGGACAGCACCCTGATAGGGACAGAACCCTGATAGGGACAGGACAGCACCCTGGGACAGATAGAGGGGTTCAGCTCTGAGGATGCATTTCAAAATGGGTTCTCAGTCACTGGGACTTTTGGGACTATATGTGGATTGTGCACTTGTCTGTACTGTTGTTTGTGTAACAGGGAAGGTTACACGGATGGTCACATTTGAATTAACTAGTTGGCAGGACAAGTGAGGGCCAGTTGGTTGTATTCAATCTGAATATGTTATAGTGTGACAACAATCAATGTTCTGTGTGTTCAGGTTTTTGGACCAAAATAAAGTTATTAATTTTCACATATGAATTGGTCTCCGGATGTCGGTTATTGTTCTACATGCGCATTTCTATGACCTTCATTGTTTAGCAGTATAATTTTTAAAATTATTTTGAAATTATTATTTCTATTTACTTCACAATGGTTCAGTTATTTTTAAATGTCCTGTTTTTTAAAATATATTTTCCTATAGATAAAGGGCAAACTAATTTTCTTCATTCTGATAGTAGGCTATATAATGATGTCTTTCTGGCAATTCCTGGTAATTTATTATTTAGTAATTTAGCATGAATGTTTTGTTTAAATTATTAAAAACGTTGAAGGCCGCATATCAGGGCTCACAAGCTGGAAGGTTAAATATATCTGACAGTATCACATTGGATATCATTCTGGCGCTCAGTAGTTAACTCAACATCAGCTGCACTGCAGAATGAGAGAGAGAGAGAGAACAGATAGATAGAGAGAGAGAGAGAGAGAGAGGGAGAGAGAGAGAGAGAGAGAGAGAACAGATAGATAGAGAGAGAGAGAACAGATAGATAGAGAGAGAGAGAAAGAGAGATAGAGAGATACAAATTAAATACCACTCACAGCTTTACATCATTCGCCAGCCAGGACAATGCTGTTAGCGGTCGCTAATTTAGTGTAGATTCCCTTTTAAAGATATTGGCATTTGGTAATTGGTAGCCTCAGATTGATTTCTCCAGCAGAGCAGCACCCCCTCTCTCCCTCTCTCTCCCTCTCTCTCTCTCTCTCTCTCTCTCTCTCTCTCTCTCTCTTTCTCCCCATCAGCACGTCTATATCTCTCTCCCCAGACGTGATCCGTGTGATGAGATCTCAGAATTCATCCAAGAAAAGAAGGTATATGTTTCTTTCTTGCTAGTGTCATATATTGATACAGAATACAGAATAATTGATAGGGTTATTCGGTCACATGACACTAATATATTGTTCTGGCCAGACAATACAGGGGTGGGTTTGGGGTTGACTAAACATATATGCAAATAATAACACGGTGTCGATAAGCTATCTCATAGAATATTTTGAAAAGTCAGAGTCATTGATTTTAACCGTCCAATATCAAAACCACCTTTAAATGAATCCAGGGAAATGTTTTGCACTATGACATTCAAATTCTTTACAAATATGGAACATCATTCAAGTGTTCTTGCAGGTTGGAAAGGTAGTACAATTAGTTTCCCATATCAATATCATAACCCCGATTCTAGAATATCCGTCCATTTACATGTTCATGTTAATATGTAATTTGATGGCGCCAACAGAAAACTGGTATAAACACACTGACAACACAAAAGTTCATAGAATATCCGAAAATGAAAAAATCTCTCTCATGGAATAAAAAACGATTTTATGACGAAGGCGTGCTGGTTTACCATTTTTATTCTGTTTATTGGAAACGTTTTTTCAGGTTTACTGTTAATATGGTGTTTTGTCTTGGACTTGCCCAAATGTGACTGAGGACATGTAACTATGCGTACGGATTCTGTCACCCCCCCTGCTGTGTCAAACCATTCAGTGCAACTGAATTATGTCATCTGCTGTCACTGAGTAGAAGACATCTGGTTAAACTGCAGAATCAGGCTATTTGTCTTATTTAAACACATAACAAAATCATCAAAGCGCAGAGCCGAATTGTCAATTGTCAGTCTCTCCTCTCAAACTCCTGTAATCTCTTACACATCTCTTACAACCAGGAGTGAAACTGCTAACCAAATAATGTGTTCATGTGACTTGTCTTGAGAGACGGAGCTCAGAGCGGCAAACTCAATTATCATGTAAGAATTCTGCATGAAAACAATCTATACTAGCAATTAAATGTGTTCCAGTCAGATGACTTGGGTTAGTTGAGAAATTTCATTTGGAACAACCGACCTCGTTCTTCGAATGATGTCGAATGTTTACAAAGTGCCTAATGTGTCTAAATGCAATTGGAGTGTGTAACTGTGTGTCCACCCAGCCAGCGTCACCCCACAGTTGTGCCCTCGGGTGTCTTTATGTGGACAAACACAAACACAAAACCTTGGCTCTTCTTTAGAGTTTGTTTATATGACTGAGCACGGTCTGAATCCCTGGTCATCCGTGGGCCAAAACGCTGTGACCAAAATGACCTTAAACACATTGAAATATGAATTCCAAAACGCCGCTTTGGTCGCCAACGTGGACGAACCCATTCGGAGTACGAGCGGAATACTTTTTGCTTCTATATAGAACTGAGACAAAAAAGTTTCTGCAATTGAACCAAGATGGGTTCTTAGCCAAAAAGAAAATGTATTCTAGATTGCGTTATCCTCTGAGAGTGCAGTCCCTTAATATTCAGATGTAATATTAAGATGCATTAAGATGCATGATATTCAGTATTAGTGTTTGAAGCCTGAAAGTATAATTATTTAGGCCAGATGCAAGAAATGGCCAAAAACCGTCTTCTACGATTGACCTCACATAGGTCCAGTTTGCGTCTCTTTAGCAGAACCTACCATGGCCTACAGTGCCATCTCTATTGGGCCCTGTTTTGCTGCAGTCTGCATGAGGCCTTCAAACTTTTAGAGTCTCACAAAGGTTCCATTCTCTTCTGTGTTGCTCTTCTTTATCACTCCATGCCTCAGGGCCTCAGGGCATGACAGAGCCCTCAAACCCCTGTATTGTCTCAGCAAAACCACATATTAAATTTGCCCCGCATAAGCCATTTTATTGAGCTGTGCCGCTGGAATTCCGAGCCGGGTCATTCGTCTATGTACATGGTTTGGATACACATCTGAGACAAAGAAAGCCAGTGAAGGATAATATTGAGGAAGTTACACACATTTCACGTCTGCTAGCCTATGTCATTTCTTCCCCCTTCTTAATGTCTCTGTGTTCCGATGGGGATGTAGATTGGGAATGTGGCTCGGAAAGAGAGCTAGGAAATGGCACATTTGCTCCGAGCGATCTTTGGATTTCTGTCCGTATCTGTAATGTTTTCGAGGCTCATTACGAATTCTTGGCTTTTCCATCAGGAATTTCAGTTGAATGGAGCAGAATAGACACCAAGAAGCTTTTATGTCACTCTAACAATTGACAATGAATTTGTTTTCTTAAAAAAAACGCACAAAAAGTTTAGCTGTGTACTGATCGAATCTTTTTTTGGTTCCACTTCCTCTGTATTAATGCTATGTTTGGATGAAAATGAACACGCTAAGGTAAAGAACGACTTCAGAGTGGCATTTCACTGTGTCATAAAACTGCTTATTTGGTAAAAAAAAACAATGGTCATTTGGTCAATTAGTTGACCAACCCCTTGTAATTTGGACCAGGGTAGTGTCTTTATGTTCCACCAACAATTCTGCGTCCGTTGAACCGTTTTCCCTATTTGCCTTCACTCTAAGACCCACATACATCGTGAAGAACAACCTGAGCCCTCGCCGTCCCTCTAACCAAATTAGGGCCCTCTGTAAACATTTGATTCATTTCAAAGAATGGTGCAGTTGTCTCAAATTGCATTTACTGAAACTATAGTCAACTGACAGGAAGTCGTTCAAGAATGGATTGTTGTCCGAGCGGAATTCCTCCCGATATAATTTATATGAGCCATTCCGCTATCTTTCTAATGTCCGCGACAAAATCTCGTGGCACGTGGTCGGCCACTGACTGTTGCATTCAGATGACGAGGACGGTACTAATTTGAAACCATAACAAGGAAGACGAGCCCCTCCTCTTGTCAACGGAAAAGCCGAGAGATGGTGGCGGAGAGATGAAATCACTTTCACATTCATGGTCAGAGCTACGAACGCCTGGACTGACCAACGACCACAAAACAATAGCTTAAGGTAAAGGTAAAGTGCTTATTGTCGGGTTTTGATGACGTATTGCGATGTCAGACCTTTTAAAGTAGTTATCACAGTCCAGCAGATTTGAACTTGATTTAACCTTAACGAGCTTAGCTCTGTGTAACCCAGTGTAACTCAATGGAGTTAATCAAAGGAGACTGCTACAGTAACCTAAGTGATACCAATTTGTAGTCGTAACTGGATGTTGACATACGATTAAGGCCCAGTGTGGGGGAATACTTTTCCAGGCACCCAGCAAAGTCGCGCTACCAAGATGGTCTAGTCGATGGTCGATGTCCTGAACAGTCACCCAATTTTGGATCAACTTGGATGACTGTTCAGGACATCGACCATCGACTAGACCATCATTGGACCATCGACCAGTTCCAATAAACGAGGCATCTACACATCAGAGCTACATCGTATGGCTTTAGTGGGGACAAACTCTGAACCCCACTCGTGAATTTGGGCTGCAGGCCAAGAAACAGCGTTACTGTCTCTCTCAGTGGGCCCCTTTATAACTCTTCCATGTCCATCTTGGAGCTCTTGTTTTCCCAGCATGCCCGTCCCCCACGCCGAGCATCTGTTGGGTCGCCAAACGGTCACTCCGAGTATAAAGGCCATTGAGGCTGCTGAGTGCTTTACTGTATCTGGGAGGATAGATTGCTGTCCTTCCGTATGTTTGGTGTCATGGCCTGCTCTACCCCGAAACCCCTGGAGACGTGACCGCTACTAAAGCCCACTTTCTCTCTGTTTGTGCGTGTGCAGTCTACCTCGTTACACAGACTGTAGAGTCCACAGGGCTTAGAGTCCACAGGGTGTAGAGTCCACAGGGTTTAGAGTCCACAGGGTTTAGAGTCCACAGGGTTTAGAGTCCACAGGGTTTAGACTCCACGGGGTTTAGAGTCCACGGGGTTTAGAGTCCACAGGGTTTAGAGTCCACAGGGTGTAGAGTCCACGGGGTTTAGAGTCCACAGGGTTTAGAGTCCACAGGGTTTAGACTCTACGGGGTTTAGAGTCCACGGGGTTTAGAGTCCACGGGGTTTAGAGTCCACAGGGTGTAGAGTCCACGGGGTTTAGAGTCCACAGGGTGTAGAGTCCACAGGGTTTAGAGTCCACAGGGTTTAGAGTCCACGGGGTGTAGAGTCCACAGGGTTTAGAGTCCACGGGGTTTAGAGTCCACGGGGTTTAGAGTCCACGGGGTGTAGAGTCCACGGGGTTTAGAGTCCACAGGGTTTAGAGTCCACAGGGTTTAGAGTCCACGGGGTTTGGAGTTCACGGGGTGTAGAGTCCACGTCTCCTGGTTGGTGTGACTGGAGAGACAGTCAGCCGGTGTAATCTCGGCTCGCTTCTCGCCCATCACATGAGGCGGATGACAGGCTTCTGGTTTCACATTCAACTTGGATGACATCGGGCGAGTCACGAAGGTCACAGCACCCCACTGTCTCCAGCACACAATACAGCATGTAGAGTGGATTGAAAATGCATCTTAATGTAGAAGCATTGCTCTAGGATCAGTTCCCCACTGTCCACAGGATCTGATTCATTATGATGTATAAGTGACACACTGACCGAAGAGATCAGGACTCTTAATAAGGGAACACTTTATGAATACATCACAGAGAGAGAGAGATTAAAATCATTATGTTATGCTTGTACATTTTGTATCTTAAAAATCTAAACAGAATATCCTTTTTACTGGGACAAACCTGTTATAATGCTGGCCTAGCAGAATCTCCCAGGAACTACGTGAGATCAGTACAGACTATTGTATGTTTCTGCCGATGAGTGGTGTCATTTCCTGGTAGGATCATTTGTTTCCAATGTTGAAGGTCTCTTGTTTCCCGGTCACTGGCAGGACCAAATTAAGAGGTGCACTCAGGATGGATGAGTGTTGAGCGGGTGAGAGATTGGCGGACGGGTCAGATTTTTTCCATTTTCCTCTTCTTCCTTTAACGGCTGGTTGTCAGACAGATGAGCCCGTAGGAACATAGTATTTGTTTTTCTACCAGGTTTCTATCGTTTGTTCTTTCTTGGCATTGGCATCTCAATTCCCCTTGACACAACAAATCAAGAACTAAACTAGAATGCTACTGTTACCCCAAACAAATTGATTATGCCACAAAAATGTGGAATTTTATATAATAATTTTGGGGTATTTATAGACATAAAGGTAAAACATATACATACATTTTTTTTACTTTATATGGCAAGAGTACTCAACTATTAGTTAACAAAGTTACCCAAAAAAGTTTCCCAAATTACACCCACCTGGTGTTCCTTTTCTAAATAAGTCCCTGATTTGACGGTGGTAATAAAAACAGGAGTGGAACCGGCTCCAAGGTCCAGAGATGATTGTCACATCCAAACATACTGGACTTAGGAAGGACTTTTGAAAGCAGTTTTGATACTGGGATACATACGGCCTTGGATCTATGAGGCATCAAGACAGAGGTAAACAATGTGTGTTAGTGTGTGAGAGACAGAGGTAAACAATGTGTGTTAGTGTGTGAGAGACAGAGGTAAACAATCTGTGTTAGTGTGTGAGAGACAGAGGTAAACAATGTGTGTTAGTGTGTGAGAGACAGAGGTAAACAATCTGTGTTAGTGTGTGAGAGACAGAGGTAAACAATGTGTGTTAGTGTGTGAGAGACAGAGGTAAACAATGTGTGTTAGTGTGTGAGAGACAGAGGTAAACAATGTGTGTTAGTGTGTGAGAGACAGAGAGGTGGACAGACAGAGAGGGAGAAGAATTAGAGAAATACTCGGAGGCAGATTAGAAGACAGAGGTGGTCGGGGTCAGTTGCCACCAACATTGTGACAAGCGAGGAACAATTTCCTGCCTGTGTTTACCGGCTGTGATAGCCCGAGGAGCCTGTAGGAGAGCTAGCTGGGGCCGAGAAGTGGACAGGTCAGGGGTCAGGGGTCAGGGTCGTCCCAGATGAAATACTTCATACGCTGCTAGATTTCCTGCCTGCTTGGCTAGACAGGGGTTAGGTGTCACAGAATAGATATTGATCCTACTGTTGAGAAATGTCCGCCACGTTCAATGGAAGCGGTTCAAGTGTTGATGCCGTTGTCTGGAAGGGATACAAACATTTTAAAAGGGGGAGGACGATTTTCAACTAACATCACCCTGGTTCTATACAAGACAACACGAGGTGATGACAAGAGAGAGAGAGAGACTGTCTTAGAGAGCATTTCGCTATAACATTCAATTTGACAGTCAATCAAATGTGAATATATAATGTATGTATGCGAACACATTTGAATGCCTATATTACCAGATCCGGCTCCTATATACTCTACCCTGACAAGGCACAGGGGCCATTTCTGAGGAGATTATAGTGACTGACCTCCTCTTGAGCGTTTCCCGGTATTAGAATGTTTACTGTCATGGTTCTCGTGAGCACATGTGTTGTGTGTGAAACACATTCCCTCTGCAAATGTGACATTGTCAATTCATTTAAATATCACATCGTGAATTAAAAACGTACACGTATCAATGTGAAATGGCGAAGTTTTTTTCAGCTGAATAATGTCCCGTTCTGTCTTGTATGTGTTTGTGTTGTTGTTCCCAGAAGTCTTAGTGCCAGTGGTCAGAAGTGTCACATGGTTCTGGTGTTGTCACGGTGATGGCTGACTGACTCATGGAGACATGATGTCATACTATAGAAAACTGGCAGAGTGACTCCTCGTGTACAGGCCGATGTGCTGTGGTGTCTAAATCTCACCACGATCTAAGGTCACATTCGGCGGTGTACGGGGGGTGGTGTTCCCTTGCATGGCTAACCGTCATTTGACATTTAACTCCTCTTTCTCCGTCTTCCTCATCACCACCGTCACCCTCATCAATCCGAATTCTCCCTTATCTGCATTCGATAATAGCCAATTAAATGCCTCATGGTTGGAGCCAAAATGGCACATAAAAGTGTTTCTGCACGCTTCGCGTCAGTCTCTGTCGGGATTCCATCTGTGAAGTGCGGTCCCTTAGTGTTTGGTGGCATTTGGTGGTATCTGTATCACAGGTTAAGTGCGGGTCATTTGTATGTTAATGGATCGTTGGCATGTAGTTAAGGTAAGTGTGCGTCTGAACGCCTCGGTAGCGCTGACGGCAGTGTCCTTACCGACACGCGGTTGTAGAAATAGAGCGGCTAGAACGACGACGGGCGACGTTTGAATGCAACGGTGGGGGGTTCGAAAAGTGATCCGAAAAGCGTGACGTTCGTTCCACACGTACGTAACAAATCTCGAATCCCATTCTGTGCTCGCCAGTTGCAGCGCACGCCTGTGACAAAGGCGTGCGCTGATGTTCGAGCATATCCGCGCGATTACTTAACTAAACAAACACACGAAACACAACACAACGTATACCCTCCTTGTTTTTCATTTCAAACAATTCCCCATAGCGATAAACCCAACTGCAGTTCGCGTAACTCCCCCCACCAGCCCCACCAACACACGGGCATTGAACATTTCATGTGGAGATATGCGGAAAGTCGTGCACGTTGTGCTCTGTGCAAATGTTTAGGGTATTAGCGTATTAGCATACACAGTCGTAATTAAAGCGTAATTACGGAGACAAATGGTTTCCTGAAGCTTTGAGCCTCTCTGCCGTGGTGCCTCTGCTCTTCTCAGTTTATCAGTCCCCTCTTGTTTGGTTGAAACAGTTTCCTGAAACGAGCTCTGCAGCCTTCTGGAGCATTAACTGTTATCATTGCCTTGGAAAGCAAATAGCTTCCAATGCTGCGACCGCTGTGGTCCGTCCGCCTCCCAAAGCGCACTCTCGTTCCTACGTAGTGGACTACTTTCTACCCGGGCACACATGGAGCTCCTGTTTAAAGTCGTGAACTATATCAGGGCTGGTGTGGGGTTTGGGAGGCCTCGCCTGTGCTAGAGGAGAGGAAATAGAGCTGGAGAAAAACCCGGGACAAATGACTGGTGAAAATGAGAGTGTGTAAATTGGAGAGGGATTAGCGCAGAGGATAATGAAGCAATTAAAGAGAAGCGCTGAGCACTCAGGTGCCTTTACTCAGGCAGCCGCTTCTCCAGCTGCTTTCAGAACGCTCCAACGCAAATATATCCCCACCGGTGAGGGAAGGCAAAGCTAATGTATCACTCACACAGAGAGGGGAGTTAGAATGGCTACACAATACTGCAGAACACAAGAATATACAATACTGCATAACACTACAACACAATACTACACAACAACATTAGAGTACGCATTACAACACAATAACACTACAACACAATACTACACAACAACATTAGAGTACGCAATACAACACAATAACACTACAACACAATACTACACAACACAAGAATACGCAATACAACACAATACTACACAAGGCTAGAATACACAATACTACACAACGCTAGAATACACAATACTACACAACACTAGAATACACACTACAACACAATACTACACAACGCTAGAATACACAATACTACACAACGCTAGAATACACAATACTACACAACGCTAGAGCACGATAGAGCATCAGATTATGTAGACTAGATAACAGAAGGAGCATCTAACATCATCTCTCCTAAACCAGAGTGCTTATAAGAAACAGTGGAAGAGGAAGAGGAAGGGGGGAGAGGAAGAGGAGAACAGAGAGGATGGGGACATTGATGGATGAGACAGGATGGGGTTGAAAATCAGAGAGGAACAAGAACCTACAGGAACCTCTGATACCGGACTCTACAGGAACCTCTGATACAGGAACCTACAGGAACCTCGGTTACAGGAACCTACAGGAACCTCTGATACAGGAACCTACAGGAACCTCGGTTACAGGAACCTACAGGAACCTGTGATACAGGAACCTCTGATACAGGAACCTACAGGAACCTCTGATACAGGAACCTCTGATACCGGACTCTACAGGAACCTCTGATACAGGAACCTACAGGAACCTCGGATACAGGAACCTCTGATACCAGACTCTACAGGAACCTCTGATACAGGAACCTACAGGAACCTCGGTTACAGGAACCTACAGGAACCTCTGATACAGGAACCTACAGGAACCTCGGTTACAGGAACCTACAGGAACCTGTGATACAGGAACCTCTGATACAGGAACCTACAGGAACTTCTGATACAGGAACCTCTGATACCGGACTCTACAGGAACCTCTGATACAGGAACCTACAGGAACCTCGGATACAGGAACCTCTGATACCGGACTCTACAGGAACCTCTGATACAGGAATCTACAGGAACCTCTGATACAGGAAGGCCTAGTGTACATTACATCTGGACTGGTGTTTGGTGGGGGCTCGGGCTGGGTATGTTAGGTGCTCCTTCTGAAGGGTTTTGGGGGAGAGGTGAAGGACGAGGGAGGAGGAGTACAGGGTGGTAGAGGAGGCTCTCTCCTTCTGAAGTGTGTCCACCAGAGGAGCAGCCGGATCTGAGCCACTCTGCCAGTCTGCCAGTCTGCCACTCTGCCCCCTCTGCCCCGCCCCTCGCCCCTCGCACCCCACACCCCCAAAACACACACGCGTGCCAACGCGCCCCTCATGGCCCCTCCACATTTACCCACACAATGTGATGGGGGAGGGGCTTTTGGTTTCAGATGAGGCCCCTGTCTGCCTCCCCACCCCAACACACCCCACTTCAGATAAAGTGGATGAATGCTAAATCAATGTTTTTAGTGGTGCTCATTGTCTGCTTTGGAGAGCCCCAAACCCCGCCCACCCAACACACCCCTCGCCCTAAACCCCCGTTGTCGTCTGTCAGATTGAAAGGATATTGATAGTCGTTGCGGCTGGCGGGGGGGATGTACCCCTAAATACCACCGGGAGTTCGTTCGAGCACGAGATCAGAGACAGAAATACGGCCACACGTTGTAGTGCTGTTTAGCCATACGACTGACTCAAATCCAGAGTCGCTCACTTCGCTCGTGATTCCGGCTTTTATTGTTTGATCTCACTTAAGATCCTGCGTCTCTCTCCTCTTTCTCTCTTGCCCCGACGCCCTCAGTCGTTCTCTCTCCTTTCTCTCCCCTCTCTCCGTTTTCATCATCCTTTCTCTGTGTTTAACTAAGCATAGAATGAACACTGTCACCGTCCTCGTCATCTTCTTCATCTCCATTGTCTGCCTCCAGCTCAGATCAGAGTCCGTAATAAATGTGCCCGGGGAAGACGAGAGCAGGGAGTATGAATAGTGAACGGTATTCATCAGGCGACCGCGGTGTGGTGGAGGGGTTCAGGGGTGGGGGTGCGCGGCGGAGATCCAATTATATATATTCATTAAGTGATAATAATATCATGGTCTTTTAACTGGGAAGAAAAGAGCGTAATTGAATAATAACAGTGTTACGGTCCCAGAGGAGGGGGCTGAACAGAACAGCCGTGCCCCCCTCCCTCCCCAAACACGGTGACCCTCGTTTGTGTGCACGGGGCGGACGGGCGGACGGGGGGGGGATTGGAGAATTGATGGAATTCTATTATACCCTGATAGATTTATTATGAAGGTCCGAGTGGACTCTCTATGTCACTTAGACACGGCGCTTCGCTCACACACCCCCCTCACCTCTCCCCATCTAACCCCCCGCCTCCCAGCCCCCCCACCCGCACCCCCCCACGACACAAAGACAAGGTTAGGGCCGTCTGACATGACGGCAGACATGACGGCCTTGTTGAGCCTGGTGCCCTGGCCCGGCACAAATGGCCCAGCTGAGCACCCTGACCCGCGGGGTGAGGCCCTCATTTGTTTATAAATGGTAGCCCCCATGTGTGACATCACGAGGGGTCGGTGTCACGGCGACCGGCAGCCCACAGCCCAGCCCTGAGAAAACAATTTGTAAACACTTAGGAGCGGAAGATGAGAGGAGACCTCGTTCCCCTTCGCTTGATATCATCTGTGTGTTGTTGTGATGGGTTGGCAGGAGGCAGACGCGTGGTCACGGACACACACCTACACACGCACACACAAACACACACACGAACACACACACACACACACACACACGAACACACGAACACACACACACACACACACACAGGGACACATAGTCGCTCACGCACACACACACACACACACAAAGGCAAATGTGAGTACAAGATACGCAGTAACATAACATGATTTGGTTTAGATGTCACGCAGATTTGCTAATACTGGAATCCGAATGTTGAGAGGAGAACGATCAGCTACTGTTATGCCAGGAAAGTTGTTAATGTGATGATGAACTTATTGTAAATATATTATATTTATGAACAATGTGACCTGAAAAACGGGCAGAGACAAAAGGGAGTTTTTCCAAGCTACTCTGCATATTTTGATTGATGGAATTGTATTAGTGTCGTGGATTCATTTGACTGTATACATTTAAATTTTTCCATGGACACAAAAGCAAGCCATTGTTGAGATGTTTCTTTTTTCTTCAATCGCTATTTCTCAAATTAAATAGTGTTACAGTGTTAAATCGTCTATGTAATCTCGTTCTGAAATGATTCAGGCCAGGGGTGTGTTATTGTGTGTTTCTGTGTGTTATTGTGTGGTGTGTGTGGTGTTTGTGTGTTACTGCGTGTTTCTGTGTGTGTGTGTTTTATTGTCTGTTTCTGTGTGGGGTGTGTGTTATTGTGTGTTTCTGTGTGTGTGTGTTTTATTGTGTGTTTCTATGTGTGTGTGTTATTGTGTGTTTCTGTGTGGGGTGTGTGTTTCTGTGTGTGTGTGTGTGTGTGTGTGTTATTGTGTGTTTCTCTGTTCCAGTCTGCTGGGGGATATCAGTGTGTGTTATTGTGTGTTTCTCTGTTCCAGTCTGCTGGGGGATATCAGTGTGTGTTATTGTGTGTTTCTCTGTTCCAGTCTGCTGGGGGATATCAGTGTGTGTTATTGTGTGTTTCTCTGTTCCAATCTGCTGGGGGATATCAGTGTGTGTTATTGTGTGTTTCTCTGTTCCAGTCTGCTGGGGGATATCAGTGTGTGTTATTGTGTGTTTCTATATCAGTGTGTGTTGAGAACATGTTGTGAGTGGGTTGATCCCCAGTGTTTGTCTGGATTAGTGGGAGGGTCTGAATACAGCTCATTATAATGACCCCTCCTCCCTACAGACCAGTATTCAGTTCACTGTCTGTTTCCTTAATGCACACGCTCACTGAAAGAAAATGGCGTAACACACACACACACACACTATGTCACAGTGCCTTGTATTCAGGACTCTTTACCGATTCAACATGTTGTTGTTTTATAGACTTAACTTAGTATATAATTGTATTTCCATCAATCTAGGCAACACGTCGGTTGAAATTGATTGAACGTATGAGCATGAAATATCTCGTATGTCTCCCTTTGCCATTGTGGCGTTGGGAGGTAGTTGAGGGAGAATACATGGGCAGAGTTTTTGGAACTAAGTAGTTCAATCAAAAGGACTTACATCCGAACAAGACACACGTCACATGAAACAATGACCGACACTGGAGAACAGGGAACCTGAATAGGAAGGTGATGAGGGGCAAATAATACACACACACACACACACACACACACACACACACACACACACACACACACACACACACACACCTTCATTAACTAAGGCTTCTCTCATTTGGCTCCCTAATGACGGTCATAGATGAATCGTTCTCCACTGTTCCTGACTGGATTACTGATGACTGATGGGTGACAGCCTTTTCTTTGAGCTCCACAGGCCCATCCTCCTCCTTACCTTGTCTCCTCCTCGCCTCCTCGCCTCCTTGCCTCCTCGGGCTATAGCATATTTCTACAGCCTAGCCTCCATTCCTCCACACCTCCTCGGGTTATAGCTCCATACTGTTAAACACGGCATAATCTCCTCTATTCATTTACTTCAGATCCCCAGGTAATGACTTCATTCTCCACAGGGCATAACCTGATTGGCTGACATCTAGTACAATCAAGTCCTGAGGCTAGAGACCCAAATGCAACACAGTACCCTCAGTGTTCATGATCCCTGAGGTGATGAGGTCTTCATTAACCCCCCCAGTCCTTCTGTCTCTGTGGGTCGTGCACGTCCTCACGCCCCCCAAGGGTCACCAGCATCGGCGGCCTGTAGCGTCTAACGAACCTCTGGGCTTGGCCCTTTAGTCGGCCCTGGCTCCCGGCCCCAGAGGCCCCCGGGCTGGAGCTCACCGGGGTCTCCTGATCAGGACTGGAGGGGCTGCTGAGGGAGTCACATGATCCGGAGGAACCTGAGGGAAACACAGTTGGCACTGAGACACGGTTCAGATTAATTTCACAGGTCCATGTCGTTTAGCTCTGAGTGAGCAGATAGATAGAGCGATTGATGCGGCAGATTTAACAAGACAATGCCATTGATTAAGTTGGTGGCCGCTGTATGTTAATGTGTAGAACCTGTCATTACTGCAGATCCCTGTATCAGATGCACATTTCATTAGTCGTTTTTAATTGGAGGTTTGTGTCCAACCTCTCTATGGTAAAATGATGCACCTAGCTCCTCCCCTAGCTGGCTGGTCTGACTCTCTGGTCGGGTCGGGTCTGGGCTGGTCTGGGCTGACTCTCTGGTCTGGTCTAGTCTGGTCTGGGCTGGTCTGGGCTAGTCTGGTCTAGTCTGGTCTGGTCTGGGCTGGTCTGACTCCCATCTGGGCAGGTCTGGTCTGGGCTAGTCTGGTCTGGTCTGGTCTGGGCTGCTCTGTGCTGGTCTGGGCTGACTTTCATCTGGTCTGCTCTGGTTTAGGCTGGGCTGACTTTCATCTGGTCTGCTCTGGTCTAGGCTGGGCTGACTTTCATCTGGTCTGCTCTGGTCTAGGCTGGGCTGACTTTCATCTGGTCTGCTCTGGTCTAGGCTGGGCTGACTTTCATCTGGTCTGCTCTGGTCTAGGCTGGGCTGACTTTCATCTGGTCTGGTCTGGTCTGGGCTGGCTCCAGTGACTGGTGGTTTGCTCCCTGTCTCCAGCTCTGCCACTCATCTCCTTAATGTCATTTAGCTGCAGGGTGGCGTCCGCATCGCTCAGCCATTAATCCCTTTTCAAATGCCATAACATTTCCCGAAAAAGCTCCTCCTTCTTAAAGCAGATAATTACAATGTCTGTTTAAAGTTCAACAGCTCATCGCTGTTATTAATTAAAAGACGTTTAAAGGCTATTGGTAGCAATTGTCAACAGTTTAGATATTCACCCTTTTACCGAAGCTTTTTGGTTTTGAACTGATGCGGTGTGTGAGGGGTGGGCGGGGGGGAGTTTTGGATGTCAGGGAACGCATACTGGTGGAATTCACAAGGTGTGAGGTATATGTTTGATGATTATGAACAATTAGTATTTTATTTCTCTTAGAGTTTTACCTGTGAGTTACAGTATTGGTTGGCTAGGGGGTTATTAATTTCCTTTACTCTGTTTATCAGACATATTCGTGTTTTTTTAAATATATTTTTTCGGTTTATATTCATGTTTTATTTTTGCAGTATATATGTGCATCAGAGGCCGATACCAAATGTAAAATAAAAATAATAAGAAATGAAATACCACACTGTTTTTGACTAAGCTTTCTTATTAACCTGCAAAAATTAAAAAAGTTAGTGAAGTGTTGATTTTTGGTTATGTTGATACATTTATTTATAGATGTATTTATTTGTAAATCTAGAAATATGACAATAAGGATTGTGTGTTGTTAATGTGCTCATACATTCAAGAGAAGGTCAAGAAGTGCAGCTCCATTTCCATTTGATTTTATGGGCAGTGTGCCCAAAGCCTGTTTTCTCTTGAGAGCCAGGTCTGCCTCTCTCTCTCTCTCTCTCTCTCTCTCTCTCTCTCTCTCTCTCTCTCTCAGTCTCGCAGTCTCTCAGTCTCTCTCTCTCTCTCTCCCAGCATCAGCCTGCCTGAGGTGGTGTTTCCTCTAATAAAACATTTATATCCAGGGAAAAACAGGGTCCAGCTCAAGTCACAACAGCACTCTGACACCAGGGGCTCTTTTGAAGTTAGCCCCAGAGTCCTGCTCATTCTGTGGGCGACCATTGTCCAACATACCCTCCCCCCTCTCCACAACCCACATACCCTCCCCCCTCTCCACCCCCCACATGCCCTCCCCTTACATAGGGCTCTCTTAGTGCTCCAGTCTCACAGTGGTAGCGTCTAGCAGCGACTTCAAAAGCATGCCGATGAAAGAGTCAGTTTGACCCCATCCCACCAAGAAGAGGCTAAATTGGGTAGATAGAGCATCAGGGTAATTTGTATCAACTCAATAAGTTACTATGCAGCTAAACAGGAAGGTCACGACTTCCAGCCCCATGGCAACTGGACATCAATGTGCTCACCCACCCGCCTTCCGAGCAGCCGCGGCTGGCTTTAAACGCTGTGCGGTAGACAAGGGTACGATTGTGGCCGAGACGGCAACGGCAGCGATATTTGGGCTATCGTGGCGGCACGGTTGTACTGGACAACACAGAGACAGGAAGTTCGTTTTTTTTGGGGGGGGTTGGTTTTGGGGATTTTCCACGCTGTCGTGGTACAGAAAAATCTGCATGCATGAATGTCCTGGGCGAGGAGATGTGCCTGATGGCGGGGGAAAGGAAGTCTGAGATGACTGGAGATGATTGAATCAGAGCTCGGACCAAGGGTCAAAGTTCAGGGATTTGGGAGGCTACTGGCTACTGTCACGTAGCCCCATGGGAATGGCGAAAAATCGGCACTTCCTCCATTGTCCGGTTTTTACAGCTCAACCAAATTCTCAGCGCGACTAAAATCAATGTTGCCATTGTTGGGTCAAACAGTGCGTTCTGACCACGGCCAATGGAAGATTGTCTGAGCGTCTGGGCTGCCGGTCCGTTGGGACATACAGATTTGATTATGAGGAGGACTGGACTTGTTATTCACTCCTCAGGGAAGAAATAGGGTCTTGTTCCAGCCGGGGACAATGGGACTGAGTGGCATGTGAAACTGGACGAACTGTGTGGAATAATTCAAGCCTTTGATTTCACAAATGTTTTCCTGCCTGCCTCCATATCTGCAAATACCTCCACTCTTTTCTCTCTGTTCTCTTTCTCCCTTCCTCTCCCCCTCGCTGACTTTCTCTCTCTCTCTCTTTCGCTCGCTTTCCGTCTCTTCCTCTGCCAAGCAATGTGCCTTATTGCCTGCCTCGACCGACGCGAGCGAGCTTCTCCCGCGACCCCCGTTGACCGTCGGGATGTCGAGCGATCGGGAGAAAAAAGGTGAAAAGTTAAGCACGTACAAAGCCTAAGTTTTGCTATTTGGTCTTTTGTTGTTTGAATTAAAATAAAGGTTTCCTTCTCCGCTGTCACTTCGAGTTAGCTCGCGGCGGAGCTGCTATCACGGCCTCTCCTGGCAGGGCTGTGTGTGTGGAGTGAAGCTGACGGAGTGTGGAAACTAACACAGCCACTGTGCTGTGACCGCGTCACCTGCAATCAGCCACGGCGGTCGGCCAGATTAATCATGACAGTAGGCAATATTTGGAACATTATTAAAAGAGAAACCTAATATTTTGGGACATCACGGAGACCAGTGCTGATGTCCATCAAAATGAGAGCCTTCATCTAATGCTTCGTGGATGGGTAACCCGAGCACTTAACCCCTTTTAGATATTCCATCTCTTTTCCTCTTTCTTTACCACACACACACACGCACACGCACACACACACACACACACACACTGAGATACACAGCCTTACAGAGGTAGGCCCTGAAACCTTTTTTATTCTGTGGGTTTTCTCGTACCGGGAATGTCATGCATTTTTCAGAAAGCAAAACAATAGAGAGAACGTCTACTGAATATGCCTTATGACAACGTGAACCTTCGACATAATGGGGTGTCCGCTGTGTAGATTTATATGTTTTATTTATCACCTTTTTCATGCTTATGACAACTAAGAAAAATAATAACTACGGAAAGCAACTTAAAAGGTATATTACTTCGATTGAAACCCAGAACCTCTGAGCCAAATTCATGGCTTATCTCGTTTTACCATCGCAGTCCACAACAAGATTACCGCACCATGACAACGATACTGGAAGTTAAAATTAATAATTAATTAATAAAATAAATAAATAATAAACAATTATCCAGGATGTTCTCCCATTAACGTTGTTGACTTTCAGCGAGTCCTTCTGTGTGTCTGTGTGCGTCCGAAAGTGTATTTGTGAGTGTGTTATTGAGAGTCTGATCTGACGTGAGTGTCTGGCACAACGTGTGCAGGTGCTGTGAATCGTATATCGCCCCTGGTCATTTGACTCATCTCCTGCTCCACAGACGATTCACCTCCCAGCCGGCACGCCGATGGGCATTGTGTTTGTACGTTAATGACTAACATTCAAATACATAGATCCTAACTGGGGTCGCCCTTGTCTTACCCTTTGACCCCGCATGTTAGATAAGTGCAGGTTGACACATCGTGGGCGGCTGAGCCTACCGATTGGAGACATTGATTGGCTGCGACACCTAAGGCCCGCCCACGGAGGCGGGATCAATGTCACTTATTTGCCCGAGGTCGTTCGGTCTCAGAACTGTGCTTCCTCGATGACGAAACTCGCACCTGCGCAGCGTCAACACAAGCCGTTAGCCGTGCCACACACACACCGACCGACCAAACCGATATCATCCAGACGATCTCGATCACATGACCTACCGGGCCACCTGGACGGACCGGCCGATGAGGTCTCGTCCGGCTGAACACGTCAAAGTAATGGACACCTTCCATTTCAATCCTGGCAGGTGTTTTCCCTCAGTTGAGTCCTCTAACCATCTCTATGGGACACTTTTAGAAAGACAATGTTGTCCTGCTGTCCCGACTCTATGCCTCTGCCGAGGGTGGGGCGGGGGGGGCTGTAGGGGGGCGGGTGGTGGATGGGGTGGTTCATAATACCCAATGGCGCTCACCCATTTGTTTAATTTGTAAGGCTCTGACATCAATTGTTGAGCTTCATTTGGCCCATCACAGCGTCACATGTCATCGCTAATGGAGCGAGGCGCGTGTGTGTGTGTGGTAGGGGGAGTTAGCACGCACGTGTGCACGTGTATGTGAGTGAGCGTGTGTGTGTGCGCGTGTGTGTGTGTGTGTGTACGTGGGCTGACGCTCAATTTCATCCAGAGGGATGGGAGCCAAATTGTCCACTGGTGCATCTCTGAGAAACATGGTCAGAGAAACAGAAGGGCTCTGATTGGTTTCCACAGCCTAGGGAAATACTCAGAATCAGCTCTGATTGGTTTCCACAGCCTAGGGAAATACTCAGAATCAGCTCTGATTGGTTTCCACAGCCTAGGGAAATACACAGGATCAGCCCATATCAGGTTTGGCTCAATCAAATTCTCTCGAAAATGTCCAAATATCAGTCTTTTTTTTAACCTTCAGTATCTGCTAGAATGCACACTTGACAGCACTATGGGACATCTGGCCTGTTCCTCCACCACACACACACACACACACACACACACACACACACACACACACACACACACACACTCTCTCTCTCCTTTCTTACTCTGGTGGTCTTTATTCTTTATGTGAATTCACTCAGTAATGCTCTTTTAAATCGTACGTATTTGAATATTGGCAGTACTCAAGTGCCTGTGTGTATGTGTGTGTGTGTGTGTGCGTGTGTGTGCGTGAGTGTGCGTGAGTGCGTGTGTGTGTGTGTATGTGTGTAGGTGTGTGTGTGTGCGTGTGTGTGTGTGTGCGTGAGTGTGTGTGTGTGTGTGTGTGTGCGTGAGTGCGTGTGTGTGTGTGTGCGTGCGTGTGTGTGTGTGTGTTGCATGTGTGTGTGTGTGTGTGTGCATGTGTGCGTGTGTGTGTGTGTGTGGTTGCATGTGTGTGTGTGTGTGTCGAACAGCGGTCTTTCTGCTCTATTAGAAACGATGACTTCACAACTCGACACTGTGAAACTCTGAAGAGACTCGTTGACTCTAAACCTCCAGTTGACCGCAGCTGCGCTCTCAGGAAAGCGGACCCGCACAATATCTGAAGGCCGGACGATAACCCGTGGACATGATTCAAAACCCGACCCCTGTCATTATTCAGAACCTCTTTGTCGGACTCAACGGATCAACGGAAAACATGTTTGTGAAGTACACGGTCTGAGTGGGCACTGTGTCTTACTCCCATCTGCAAGTCACAGGCCTCAGAGCATAATTATTTAGTGTTAAACCGCAGCCCATTCATGCCGTCTTATCATCGGGAAGTGATCGGAATATGACCGCGGTGACAAACCTATCCGAGGAATATTCGGAGAAAACAGAAATCCTGTTGTTGGGGACTAATATATTCACACCCACTTGGGCTGACTCATTCACCTCACAAAAGACCTCTGTGTTTTCTATTCTTGGCAGCTGTGCAGGACGCAGAAACTTGTAGTCCTTTGTAGGCTGCCTGGAGAAATGTCCCTTTGTGAAGTTTTAATAGGGTATGTTTGTGAGACCAGCGAGATATTCCGAGTTGCAACAGGCTAAAGAAAGTTTGCATAAATTAGTCGTGTTATTGCAATTTTGAGCCTACTTCTGTGTTAATCAGTTGAAATGCGGGCCTTTGTCTTGTTTGGGGCTGGTATCATGTTAAATGCACACGATGACACCAGATCATAGATATGGCTACGATGTACCAATGCCAGGACAAATTCCCCATCTCATTGTCCCAGAAGTCAAGGCCAAATGAGCAATTTTGACTGAAACCAAATTTAAAAGGTTAATACCCAAAGTTCAAATGACTCCTCATTCGCATAAATGAGGGCCCCATAAAGACTAGGCCAAGCACAAGTTATAAGAGAGCATCAGTTCCAGGAGAAATTCCCCATCACCTCTACAAGGTTCACATCCCAAATGAGACATTGTTCCCTATGGGGGGTACACTACTATTGACACGAGCCCTTTTGTAGCCTGGCAACAGGAAACCAATCGGGAAGCAGGCGATGTCTTTTTAATCCCGACCGAAACCCGAGTTAAATGAGAGGCCTTTCAAAACGATTCTTATGAATCAATCAATTACCCCCCGCAGTGCCAATCATCGGTCGCTAATTGACTTCCTGATTTACCCGCCGACCTACCTGTTATCAACGGAGCGAGTCAATAACCAATCAGGTGATAGGGAGGGTCTTAGCTGTCAGTCAAAATGAGTCCACTGGGGGGGGCGGGTCTTGTTGTTGAACTGAATCACGCTTCACTGGACTCACTCGATACCTGAACATCCGTGAGCCAGAAAACAGCCTAATAATATGTGACATAATATGAAATAACTGCTTATCGGCACGGGTTTGTGTGTTTCCTGTACCCCTGCAGTGAAGTACAGCCCAACATAAACGTGCTATAAACGTGTATATCTGCACATGCTATAAACGTGTATATCTGCACATGCTATAAACGTGTATATCTGCACATGCTATAAACGTGTATATCTGCACATGCTATAAACCTGTATATCTGCACATGCTATAAGCGTGTATATCTGCACATGTTATAAGCGTGTATATCTGCACATGTTATAAGCGTGTATATCTGCACATGCAATAAGCGTGTATATCTGCACATGCTATAAGTGTGTATATCTGCACATGCTATAAGCGTGTATATCTGTATTTATGTATTATGTGCCCTGTTCAGATGAAGGAAGTTCAACGATAACAAAAAAGACCGTCCAAAAAAACGAAGAGAATTGCAATTCAAACAATGAGTAAAGCTCAGACAAATTGCACCATTAATATGTCTCCGTAATAGATGTGTTTTCCCGTGACATTCTGTAACAATCTTTCCTCTAATTCGATTAGCTTAATTTAATATCACTTCTATCACCGTACATTTTTCATTGTCTGTTCAGCAGTTATACCTCCAGATAAAAAGTGGACTGGAACCAAACGAAATCCACTCAGGTGCATGGGTTTAATATGTGTGTGTGTTTATGTCTTTATGTGTGTGTGTGTTTATGTCTGCATGTTTGTGTTGCGTGTGTGTGTGTGTGTTTTTTCCTCAGTGAGTGGGTAAGATCTCAGTGGCACTCAAAACTAAACAGAGTGCACTCTGTCACAACAGATTTGGTGTCTCTCAAACGATGTGAAATGTTTAGATTATCTGTCAAACCTTCTGGCACGGGGCCAATCAACAAATTAATGTATGGCTCCTTTGGTACCTTGGTGATTGGTTATCCGAAGAATGTTTAACTAACATATTTAGGAAACATTATTTCTATCAACAAACAAAATAAACACTGCGGTTTATGAGAAAACTCCTCTGAAATGGCGCTCTCGGGATTGTGAAGCCCCTCCCACCACACACACACGCACGCACACACACACACACACACACACACATACACGCGCACACACACGTGTGCACGCGCACGTTTATGGAGGATTGAGCTGTAAAAAGCTTTGGTCTCTGTCTGCATTCCTTGTTGAATTAATGGCAGAATAATTTTCAAGATCCGTACAAAGCAAGCATCTTGATAACAGACTTCTTTGTCTATTTTCACAGAGAAAACAGACATACACATTTCTTTCTTCACCAAAAACGATAAAATTAAACTAAAACATTTTTCATCATGGCAACTTCTTTCCGAACACAGTTTTTTTTTACTTTGTAATGACTTCCTGGGCAGTGTTTGCCATAATAACACCCGCACAATGTGTGTTGAATAGGATTCTCTGGACTTCCTGCCTGGACAGGAAATGAACACAGAAGAGTATCTGTTCTCCAGAGCAGGGTTGAAAAAACGACTCTTCTTTCAATCTCAACGTGGAATGTTTCTGCAATTAAAAGGAAAATACCAGAAATTCGCTTTCTTTTGACGTTTTATTGTCTTGCTGCAGTTCTTCTATAAATCAACGTGTCGTTTCATTTGGCTGTGTCGTTTATAACTTTAGACTGTTAAATACCCATCAGCCAGTTCTTCACACCCGTCAGCACACAAAACATCTAATTTACATCCCGACTGAATGCTTCAGAATCGGACTAACAAGCACAAGTTGTTTGTGATATTATGGATGAATAACCACTTTTATCCAATATGGTGTCTCTCCCCACTTAGGAATGTGCGCTAAAACGGGATATTATCAAAGCAGCATGCTTCAGATTACTCCCTTCATTTATCAGCTGGTATTGTGTGTTTTGACCAGCAACATCTGCCTGCGAGGAAGCACAACGTGGACCCTTAAAGAGACTGGGACACTTGAGGAAGCACAATGTCCATCCTTAAAGAGACTGGGACACTTGAGGAAGCACAATGTTCACCCATAAAGAGACTGGGACACTTGTCACAGTCGGGCTTCTAGCCACTGGGCCGGCAGTGACATATGTGCCCGGCCCTTCTGGATTCTGAACAGACAACAGAAAAGAAGGTTTCACTGTAGTACGATAAGCAGACCATTCCCTCTTTTTATAAAAAAAACAACACAGCCGGAATAGTCACTAATGGTCATCAATTTAATAAAACGGGTCTAATACATCAATGAGTGCTCTAATACATCAATGAGTGCTCCAATACATCAATGAGTGCTCCAATACATCAACGAGCGCTCTAATACACCAATGAGTGCTCTAATACGCCAATGAGTGCCCCAATACACAAATGAGTGCTCCAATACACCAATGCATGCTCTAATACATCCTTGAGTGCTCTAATACACCAACGAGTGCTCTAATACACCAATGCGTGCTCTAATACATCAATGAGTGCTCTAATACACCAATGAGTGCTCTAATACACCAATGTGTGCTCTAATACACCAATGCGTGCTCTAATACACAAATGAGTGCTCTAATACGCCAATGAGTGCCCCAATACACAAATGAGTGCTCCAATACACCAATGCATGCTCTAATACATCCTTGAGTGCTCTAATACACCAACGAGTGCTCTAATACACCAATGCGTGCTCTAATACACCAATGAGTGCTCTAATACACCAATGAGTGCTCTAATACACCAATGAGTGCTCTAATACACCAATGAGTGCTCTAATACGCCAATGAGTGCCCCAATACACAAATGAGTGCTCCAATACACCAATGAGTGCTCTAATACACCATTGAGTACTCTAATACACCAATAAGTGCTCTTATACAATGATGACAACACCGCAATTCCAGAACAAACATATCATTTACCACAATGGCGTACCTAAATTGATGGAGTTTGAGAAGGTCAAAGGTTGCCCAGGCTTTTCATACACATTTTGCTCAAAGAAGCTTCTGTTTGGGTTCCTAGGACGCAGCAGGAGAGGGTCCAACCAAGCCTCTGGACTTTTAAATTGTGGATTATGACAGTTTCATAAAGCAATCATGACCATTGCTGTTCTTAAAATAACAATACAATCGTACACAGTCTACGTACGTATGTCATGTCAGTGTTATGACAGCATTATGACAGCATTATGTCAGATGTTGTTACTGTTTCTATACACATATTAACTTATAAAGACTCACCAATTTGTCCAGGAATACAGTTCAGATGGAGAGAAAGGTCTCCGATCCCGACTACACACTGATAAGTTGGTGTGAATCCAATTTCACGGAACATCTTAGGACCAGAAGCACGAGAGAATTATATAGTCTTCTCTTGAGCCTTAGATGAGTGACAGCTGCCAAGGGTTCTCCATCTGTGATGGTAACCTAGCAACTACACGAGTTAAGGGATCGGTAACGAGCTTAGACAGGACAGTCCTTTCGCCCTGGGCCACCAGAAGATGACGAGTCAGTTAGAAAGATCCTGGAGCAACGGCAAGTTGGTTAAACATCATCACAGCGTAATGTGTTTTAAATAGCCTTTTCGTGTAATTGAGGGGTAGATTTTAAAACCCTATGGGTTTGATGCTGGCTTTTTTTACTCTGAACAATATCTGATGTACCATTTAACAAAGCTGGATATACACAGATCAACCTGCTTTTCTCAGGAATGGATATTACTATACAGTGTGTAAAATATCAATCATAAATACATTCCCTATTACCAATTTTTTTGTGTTTCTGGATGTTCTAGTTGTTTGGCTGGCTCTGGTGTGTTTCAGGATGTTCTAGTTGTTTGGCTGGTTCTGGTGTGTTCAGGATGTTCTAGTTGTTTGGCTGGCTCTGGTGTGTTTCAGGATGTTCTAGTTGTTTGGCTGGTTCTGGTGTGTTTCAGGATGTTCTAGTTGTTTGGCTGGTTCTGGTGTGTTTCAGGATGTTCTAGTTGTTTGGCTGGCTCTGGTGTGTTTCAGGATGTTCTAGTTGTTTGGCTGGTTCTGGTGTGTTTCAGGATGTTCTAGTTGTTTGGCTGGTTCTGGTGTGTGGCTAGATGTTCTAGTTGTTTGGCTGGCTCTGGTGTGTTTCAGGATGTTCTAGTTGTTTGGCTGGTTCTGGTGTGTTTCAGGATGTTCTAGTTGTTTGGCTGGTTCTGGTGTGTTTCAGGATGTTCTAGTTGTTTGGCTGGTTCTGGTGTGTTTCAGGATGTTCTAGTTGTTTGGCTGGCTCTGGTGTGTGGCTAGCTGGCTCTGGTGTGTTTCAGGATGTTCTAGTTGTTTAGCTGGCTCTGGTGTGTTTCAGGATGTTCTAGTTGTTTGGCTGGCTCTGGTGTGTTTCAGGATGTTCTAGTTGTTTGGCTGGCTCTGGTGTGTTTCAGGATGTTCTAGTTGTTTTTGGCTGGCTCTGGTGTGTTTCAGGATGTTCTGTTCTAGTTGTTTGGCTGGCTCTGGTGTGTTTCAGGATGTTCTAGTTGTTTGGCTGGCTCTGGTGTGTTTCAGGATGTTCTAGTTGTTTGGCTGGCTCTGGTGTGTTTCAGGATGTTCTAGTTGTTTGGCTGGCTCTGGTGTGTTTCAGGATGTTCTAGTTGTTTGGCTGGTTCTGGTGTGTTTCAGGATGTTCTAGTTGTTTGGCTGGCTCTGGTGTGTTTCAGGATGTTCTAGTTGTTTGGCTGGTTCTGGTGTGTTTCAGGATGTTCTAGTTGTTTGGCTGGCTCTGGTGTGTTTCAGGATGTTCTAGTTGTTTGGCTGGTTCTGGTGTGTTTCAGGATGTTCTAGTTGTTTGGCTGGCTCTGGTGTGTTTCAGGATGTTCTAGTTGTTTGGCTGGCTCTGGTGTGTTTCAGGATGTTCTAGTTGTTTGGCTGGCTCTGGTGTGTTTCAGGATGTTCTAGTTGTTTGGCTGGTTCTGGTGTGTTTCAGGATGTTCTAGTTGTTTGGCTGGTTCTG
>CM055761.1:1766257-1778757 GCA_029465975.1 Dallia pectoralis | reverse complement strand
TGAGTGAATGGAAGGCGGACTTGATGGATGTCTCCGCTGCGTTGATGTACAGCTTCAGGGAAGGACAGTGACCTACGCAGATGGCTTGATGAAGTAGCTGACTATTTAACCTTAGAAAAGCTCCTTGAGAGCGTCTGGACCCATCAGCATCACGACGAGGCTTTTTTCCCTTCAACAGAATTGTACGACAACATCCTTTACACCCAATACACAAGCGCAGAGACATAAACATGTTTCGGACCATGTTCACACAATCCATTCTTGTCAAATGTCACTTTGATTATGTTTAGGATCACTACGCCAGCTCGGGCCCTGATGTTAGGACTCTGTGCCAGAAGCCGAGAGAGATGAGCGTCACATAATGAGCTGATGGTTCTCCGTCCTGCGGAGTATATTTAAATAAGACCGTCATTCATCTGCAGTGACCTCAATGATCTACGTTACTGATTGGGTTCCCCTAATGCTAATATGCAGAGCTCTGACATTAATGACTAAATGTTACTTCTCGGCCGGGTCATTATTATAATCAAAATCACTTTTCTTCCTTTAAAAATTCAGTTCTGTCTTCCTTTTCCGACTAACATTGTGGATAAAAGATTTCTGCGTGTCGGACCTCCCATTTTTCAGTTAGTTTGGTGTGGAAAGTTTCAGGCAAACTCTATTCAGAAATGATAATGGAAATGCCTGGAATTTGAGTTTGAGATGAACTTATAAGACCTGTTGTAACCATGAGATTTGGATACTGTACGACCATAACTCACGCTCAACCCCTTCGCTCTCTCTAGGAAGAGACAAGACGCTGATTTATGGAGACCAGTTAAAAAAAAAATCGTGAGACTTTTCACCCGAAAACCCCTGTTATTCATAAAACACTTGACAGAGATGGACCGGTGAGATAATTGGTTAGGTATTTATGAAACCATGCTACTGGTTAAAAATAATATTTAGGAGCGTTTTAAGGGACTGCTAGCCGCTTGCAAGCTAGCTCACTAAAATATCTCTCTTCAGGCCAGGAAGAACAAGTCTCTAAACACTCTGATTACAGCTAGGCGATGGCAGACATACAGTAGAGGACAGACTTAAGGTGAAAGGTCAGCCCTATGAAACGTAAGCTTCTGATTGGCTAGTGATGTGTCGATGAGCACGAGAAGACTTTCCTAGTGTGTATTGAAAGACTGACATGCACCCTGCTCCCTTCTAATTAGTGCACTTCGCAGGCGCTGGTTAGAAGCAGTGCACTTAATATGGGAACAGAGTGTGACTGACTCTCTAGATCACCCCGGCCTCTTCGGCTTCCCCGTTCCCTGTTACTCTCTCTTAACTCCGCACCTAGTAGAGCCAGAGAGGGCGGAGCCTCAGTAGCCGGTCCCTAGGGGGGAAGTCCTCATTCGCCAGGAGACTACTGAGCAGTCGCCACGGGAACCTCGGAGGGTGTGGAGGGGGGGGGGCACCGTGAGGGTTCCGTGCATGTGCGACGTCGTGGGAGGGGGGACGTGTGTTTGTGTGTATGTGTGTGTGTGTGTCCACATATATGTCACCAATGACCAGTTGATTAAGGATAATGTCCGTCATTAGTTACAGCAGGTATCATGACAACAACGTGGTCTCAACACAAGTCACAACCACCACTTAACTAAGTGTCTTCACAACTCAGTAATGATATCCCCTCTGGACCAGAGTCCCCCACCCACCCCCACACCCCACCCACCCAGCCACCCACCCACCCGGACGGACTAGTAAATTCAGTGGACGGTGAGTGTTGGTGCTGACATATCGGTAAGAGCTGACGCAGGGCCTCGCTGAAACCTCTGCTGGCGGCGTGTGTGAAAGGTCCAGACTGTATTACAACTGCGATTCAGAGGAATGCTAATAGTTTGAAACCGGACTCCTCCTCGATCTTGCGTTACCAAAACGGCCCTCCAGAGCCAACCCCGGGCCCCCTGCCCGGTTCCCCTGCCTTCGCCGGCCTCTCCTCGGCGCGGGTTAAACGCACACCCAGCGACGCACTCGTATTGAGATATCAGTGTCTTTATAGTTAGAGATGGTCCATAATTTAGCACCGCGCTCCAGCTGCACCCATAACTCATGGCTTTGGTGGGTCTTGAGCAATGTGGATCTGTTTTATTTCGGGGGTCTTAACGCAGTGTTTATGTCTGAAAGGCGATACGACGGCCAGGCGTCAGTTGGTTGGGGGCTTTTGATTGCCGCTGTGGGAGGAGCAACGGCAGCAGCTGTCAATCGTAGGACTTTCCATTTCTGTCACCATTTTGTTAACAACTCCCCCCGGCTCAGGCTGTTACGGTGTAAACCCCTCAGAAAGTTACCTCAAGGGTATGCGGACAGGGCCCGGAAACGTCGGTTCTGTTTTAAATGTGGAAAAAATAACCGACATGAAGGATCATTTAAAGATTTCGTCTTATCGTATTTATTTTTAAGATAACCAAAGCATTAGAATAAATCGAAATAGGATTCTTACTGGTCTTTCAGAAACAACGTTTATCAACGTAGCGAACAGTAAACCGTCAGATGGGGAAACACCTTCCAGTACAGAGCTCCACGTCTCCCCAATAGAGAGCTTGGTGGAGGGTGGAACAGCACTGTGCTAGGGGTAATAGTGGCACTAGGACGGTGTTCTACTGGGGATGGGAGGAGCCCACAGATTACGGGGTCATTGTCATAACAACAGCCCTGGTGACACCTGAGGAAGTGAGAACATCTCGCTCCTCCCGTCGAGGTGCTTAGGGGCATCCTCACCTAGATAGCTAGGTGGTATAAAGAGAGTAGGGGTGTGGGGGAACTAGATGGGGGGAGGGGGTCATTGAGAAAGGTGTGAAGCTGTCACAGGAAATGGCTGGACACTGCAGATTTCTGTTTGTCTTCCTGGGGTGTACGTGTGCCCGTTCGCACCCTGAATCAGTGTGGGCGCTCTAGCCCACGCTACAAGAAGCTGTTTTAGCACGTTCGTAAAAGCGCCATTTAGCATTGTCACAACGAGGCTATATGAACAGGGGAGCTGTTGTGCGAACGTAATGACACACTACAAAGTGAACCCCTCTCGAAGTCTTGTTGCCGGCGACCCTGTCTCATTCGGTTGCTTCCTTGTAGCTAGGGAACATTTCTCCTCCATTTGCGTCCATGCAACCAGAGCACCTCTTTAATTTGCTTTCATTACCCAGGTTCCATCTGTCTTTAATTTGCTCCCATGTAGCCAGGCTCCATCTGTCACTAACGTGACGTCGTGTGCCTTTAGTTCCGTTTAAGAGTGCAGGTGGAGTAAAGTTAAGAGTGATTTTTACCGTTAAGTTATGGTGTTGGTTAGGGGAGTGACAGGTACCATGATTAAAATGGCTGATAGCAATGGCACAGCATTCATGCATTGACAACTTTTGGCTGCATGTCTCTCCCAGGCTGATGTATGAGAGCATTAGGGTCACCTTAGGTCCCCTGAGGACACTTGTCTTCCTTATCACGTCCTTCACACTTTCCATTCTCTCTGTTCAAAGGACGTGGCTGAAGCATCTCAGCTCCGGCTGAACAGTGTCTTTGGTGAAAGGTGTGTGTGTGTGTGTCTATGTTTTCAGGCACAGTCTGTGGTGAAAGGTGTGTGTGTGTGTGTAAGTATTCAGGCACAGTCTGTGGTGAAAAGTGTGTGTGTGTGTGTGTAAGTATTCAGGCACAGTCTGTGGTGAAACGTGTGTGTGTGTGTGTGTGTGTGTGTCAATTTATACCAATGGGCTCTCCTTTGTTGTTTTGGCATTTTTTGATTCTTTATTGGGAAAACAAAGAATGTTCTGAAGATAGAGGAATGTGTTCAGCAAAGGGAGCATGTGAGAACCCAACCAATGGACAACAGGAACACCCCTAACCCCTAACCTCTAACCCCTAACCCCTAACCCTAACCCTAACCCTAAACCTAAACCTAACCCCTAACCTCTAACATCTAACCCCTAACCCTAACCCTAACCCCTAAACCCTAAACTCTAAACCCTAAACCCTAAACCCTAACCCCTAACCCCTAACCCCTAACCACTAACCCTAACCCTAACCCCTAACCCCTAACCCCTAACCTCTAACCTCTAACCGCTAACCCCTAACCCCTAACCCCTAACCCCTAACCCTAACACCTAACCTCTAACCCTAACCCCTAACCTCTAACCCCTAACCCCTAACCCCTAACACGAACCCTAAACCCTAAACCCTAACCCCCAACCCCCAACCCCCAACCCAGGGCCACAACACACCTATGTATTACTGTGTGTACGTCGTTCACCTCATGCACATGTATCTGTGTACTTTCCGTTCTGGTCCACCTGTTTGAGTGGAATAAAAAGGACAGTCGCGTATCTGATATCTGCGATGATGCGGTTCTGTGGGTCTTACCCTGAAACGGGACGACATGTGCATGTGTGTGTGTCTGGGTACGAAAGGTAGCGCTTGGTGTATATATGTTAAAAGCTCCGAAGCTGTAAACACCAACGGGAACCGACGGTGTCGTTGACCAGGCCTTCGGGGGGCGGAAGGGCAGAGCGTTGGGCAAATGTTTGTGAGAGCACTTCTGTAAACACGAACATCCTAGCGGCGTTTGCCAAGATGTGGACACCCAACCCGGCCCATTAATACCTCAGCCATGTCAACGGAAGTGTAAGGCTATACCCAGTTTTCCTAACAAGTGAACCCGGGCCGCCAGGCACCAAGACGTCCTGACACCCGAACACATGTCCCCCCCACTCAAAATACACCCCGTATATTCGGCACGCACCCCTTAATTATTTCAGGGGACGAATTTGAGACGATTAGGTTCTTAAGGGCCCGAGTGAGCTGACATACTGAGGGTTGACAGGCAGAGACTAATGTCAAAGGAAACATCTCGTTGGGAGGGGCAGAGCGAGGGGGGGAGGGGTTCAGGTGAAGGACACACCTCCCTGTCGGTCCAACAGGTAGAATCCCACATCCCAACAGCCCCCAAGACCGACTGCAACACAAAAACGCCCATCAAATGCAAACATTCCAATGAAGCCCAGCGGCCCCAGAGACGACTGACACGCGGGGATCCAATCGGATGCATCGCTTGGAAAATATAAACGTCGGCGGGCGTCGCCGTTGATTATTCCCGACAATCTTCCACCGGAGGAAATAAAAGTGGTCTGCTCGAAAGATAAACGATATCCGCCCGGGTTTCATCTTGGAGAGGCCAGGGTCCTTTCTCTCGGCCCACATTTGTGCTTCCAGTGATATTAACGTTTAAAAGAAAGTTGTACAAATGACCTAGAGAGTCTCGCGGTTCCCCCAAAGGTCTAAAGCGAACAACTGCGATGCATCACCAGGATAGCTGAATCCGGGGCTGTTCCTAGAGATTTATTGGCGGCTGTATTTCTCTAGTGTCAACTGATGTTCCCTGACTCTCACATAGAATTGCACACCCCTCCTCCGTGCCCCTGTTCCTCACCCCCTCACCACCTCCCCCTCACCCCCCCACCTTCGCTTCTCCGTGGCCCCACTTCAACCTCTTCCATCAACGGTCCGAGGACATTTCCATTTGACCTGTTACCTACGAGGGTGTTAAACCCAAGAGATTAGCGGCCGTCGCGAACCGTCGAGATTAGCGCGCCAGCGCTACCCGCTTTATCAGATGAGCGCGGGCGGTGCTAGCACTCCTGCTAATCACGCCGGAGGTCCCTGACCGTGTCGTGTGACCACAGGATTGGCGTTCGATCAGTTAAAGCCTGCTGATTGTGCCGGTCAGAGCCCGATCGGAAACGAACAAAGCGAGCATTTAAACGCCCCCCCCCTCGCGGACACACAAGGGTTAGGCCGGGGGATGACATATCGATGCCAGCCCGCTACTTGTTTCCCTGTAGCTCGCTGTAAAACGAGAACCAACAGAGTGACCTGTTGTCACAGCGGGTGTGATTGATGGACGTCTCGCTGATGTTACAGTTTAGGACCTTTAGCGTGTGACTGTAAGTAGCGACACATCAGTCTAACCTTTAGCTCTCCGCTGAAATCTGATCCACTGGAGCTTGAGAACTGCGACGTGCACTCTCACATAACGCACTAGTGCGCGCGCGTGGCTGTGCGTGTTTTCAAACCGCCGTACAACACTCTACCTACGGGTCTCCTCAGCCGACTCGGGAAACAGTGAACCGATCCGTGGTGGATCCTGCTAAGGTCATAGGGTCAGGTGTTGAGGTCACCGGGTCAGGGCTAGACACATCATATTTCCCATCACCACCCTGGGTGATCCCAGTACAAACTGCTTACTGGGTTTGGCGCTCCTAAAAGTGGTTCGTGAACAGGGTATGTGAGAAGGACTCTGAAGTTAGTTTGTGTCCAGTCAGCTTTCTGTCCATTCATGTACACACACACACAAACACAACCACACACATGCTTGGTCACCTGCCCTTATTGCACACAGTCTGTCTTTTGCCGTCACTTTCTCACTCACACACAGACACACACACACGTCATCATAAAACAGACTCGCAGGGCAGATTGTGTGTGAGCAGCCCGTCACTTTCTACCATATAAGAGCTGAAATGGCCGTCATCAGCTGTTCGCCACAATTAACCCACTCTCCCTCACCCTCACACACACACACACACACACACACACACACATTTTAGGTCTATCCTTGAGGGGGGGGGGTATTATTAGTGATCCGATATAAACTAGACCAGTGTGGTCAGACTAAGGCTGTCAGATGAATCAACCACTCGAAAAACAAAAACAATAAATCATTATTAATTATGGGTTAAAAATAGAGTAGGCCACACGTGAACATATATAACTTTATAGAAAGCACGCACGCATTATACATTTTATAGGGTACATTTTTCATTATTCCCAAATTGAATTAAAAGATCTTAAAGGTCTTAATCCAAAATGTTATTCTAATGCTTAGCCTAAAATGAAATCCTAACACCAATTTCTAGCTGATCCCTAAACGACCGTTAGTGTAAACCTAAACCCTAAGTCAGAAATAGCAACATGTCCACACCAGGTTGCTTGTTTTTTTATTCTTGCAGGGATTGTTGATCCATTACATCACACACACAGGATGACCACTCAAATATTTGTTGTACACACAGCAACCTAATATCTGGGTGGTGTGAGTTTACTGAGTCGGTGCAACAGGTGAGAATGATGGTTAGAAGCTAGCCTTCAGGCAGGCTGTCAATCTTCCTAAATTCTGCTTGTTGAAGCACACAACTCTTTTGGAATAAGGTGTGGGGAGTGAAAACAGCTGCCATATTTATTATTATTATTATCTTATAATCACTCAGACGTTTGTTGTGAGGCGTACATTTGCTTTGGCCTACCAATGGGTTTCGGACAGCTTGGTAATCTCATTTTATGTTATCAAAAACATGTTGTGGTCAAAATTATTTCAAACCATCCCGTTAGCCACGGTTGGTCGTTGGAGAGGAGCATGTGGGATCGTGGAGGAATCTGACACGAGAGACTGAGAACAAGGCTGAAAAGAAATGCCGTCCGATACTCAAAGTATTTTGCTATTATATCACGCTGATTTTGTCCTTATAAACTAATGTCCAGACAGAGAAAAGCCTCTTTGCCAGAAGGTCATTGGACATCTCAACCTTGGCCGTTATCGTTCTGTCCCTACACATAAAACACAGCAACGCTGGAGGCCGAAACATTGATGGAGAAAGAAAAATCAGTCAGCTCGGAGTTTGTCTCGCTTCGCCAAATGAAAAAAGGTTTGCTGCGAAGATTGAACTCCGCCGGACAAGCTGTGCCCTTAAATCAATGTCAGCAGCTTCTATCCCCTGCTGTCATGGAGACCGTTGGTTTCTGAGATGTTACAGTCCTGCCAGTCTTTTACCTAGACACAGTTTGTCTCTACGGTCTTCACTTAGCTTCCTATAGGGGGACTCGTTAAAAACAGTGATCCGTTTTCAGCGATTAACAGGACTAAACAAAAGTGAAATGAAATCCAACGACCTAATGAGTAGTATTTAAGGAGGACATTTGAGGTATTACAATATTGACCGTGTATCATTATTCGTGAGGTGAACGCGGGGCGTTGTCTAAAAATCCCAAACTCACTCAATCACCATTTCCGAAGAGATCCAATGGAGATATTATCTAAATGGCTCTGCAAGCCGGAGCTGCTAACTAAATGCTAATATGTGTCAGAGTCTGGTGGTGGATTTATGAGCTACCATCTGGCTCCTACAGCATACAGTACAATGTTAGCTTACAATCTTCTGGACCTCCCCGTTCATTCTGCAACAATCACTCATCCCACTATTTAGGGAAGAATTAGCCGTGAGTTCCCTTTATCCTAATCATGTTTTTCATTCCGGCTCCACGCTGATTTAAATTGAATTCTAATTAATTTACATCGCGGTGGTGCTGAATATTCATGAATTCAATTTATAAATTGTTGTTTCTTGATTGGCTCAAAATGTCTGATTTGTCTTGCTTTTGTACGCAAAGGCAAATTGAAAACATTAATTGGGCTATTGAATATAGTTTTTTAAAAATTGTATCTAAATAGAGAATGATGGTTTGGCTTCCTAACATTTATAAAATTGTTTGTTTTGTTTCCTGGCTACTAAGGCAATTGTAGCATTTCTTGATAGTTTAATTAATTGATAATTTCACTTTTCTGTGTAGAAAATATTATAGTCCAAGCAGCTTTCAGTAAATATACATGCTTACAGACATACTGACAGTGACCTTCACTCACGTAACTGAAGCAATAACAAGACATACTGACAGTGACCGTCACTCACGTAACTGAAGCAATAACAAGACATACTGACAGTGACCGTCACTCACGTAACTGAAGCAATAACAAGACATACTGACAGTGACCGTCACTCACGTAACTGAAGCAATAACAAGACATACTGACAGTGACCGTCACTCACGTAACTGAAGCAATAACAAGACATACTGACAGTGACCGTCACTCACGTAACTGAAGCAATAACAAGACATACTGACAGTGACCGTCACTCACGTAACTGAAGCAATAACAAGACATACTGACAGTGACCGTCACTCACGTAACTGAAGCAATAACAAGACATACTAACAGTGACCGTCACTCACGTAACTGAAGCAATAACAAGACATACCAACAGTGTATAGCACCTTGGATGCTTTACAGTCACTTCCTCACAGATATCTGCATAATTGGAAGAATAGGGTTCAAGTCTATCTGACTGCGTTTGGAGGTTAGTTATAATTGTTTAGCCTGTCTATATTGTGTTCTAGTGACTCCTTGTCGCGGCCCGGGTACCTGTAAACTAAATCGAGTTGGATGGCAAGAAATCTTGGATAATTCTGTCATTTACAAAACCTTTGAGAGACATCATCCTGCACATCATCATGCAGAAGTTCAGAATGCCGTGACACTGAGGTCAGATACAGGATTTTAAGACAGAATAAATATAATTTTGTCTGATTATACACATATATTGTTGTGGTCCAAACACACGCCCGCCCCTGCCTGCTCTGTCAGTGATCCACCAACGTCCCCCTAAAGACGTTCCAGCAGCCTCTCAGGAGCAAAGTGTGAATAGGTGAAGCACAAGGTGAAGCAGAAGATGAAGCAGAAGGTGAAGCTGAAGGTGATGGAGTAGGAGGCCTTCAAAGAGCTAGAGATGAGGAAGTGATGGTGGGCAGAAAGTGGGCAATTCCAGGCCGTTCTGCCCTCACTGCCACAGTGAATCAGGACACCAATAGGGAGTTGAGAAGGTACGGAGAAGAGAGGAGAGGCTGCAGGAGAGACGACCACTCTGGCCCAATTCTCCAACCCTGCCCCCTGGAGGCTGACCCATGACATGACACCCCATTGTTTGTGTTTCAATTGAAATTCTCCTCCTCACTTCAACATTCTCTCGTCTCTCAACCATGGGGACCCTAAATCCTCGTCCAGTTTCTGTTCCCCGCATCTCTACTGTGTTAGTAAGTTGTAGTGCAAAAACATGTGAAAACAGGTGAAAACAGGTGAAAACAGGTGAAGTTACAGTTGGACACAACCGCCAACAAGCTAAAACCGGTTCAATTAACAACATACGCAAAACCCTTCTGTTATATTCCTGAAGGCTGTTTATCCATTTAGATGCAATATTTATATGTATGCACAACATTTTATGGAGCAGCAAATCACCAGACGTCCCAGTGCTGGTTCACCTATTCTAAACTAGGGTCTGTTCCTGGATGGAGGACGAGATGCGGCTGTAAGTGCTGTTGGAGGGCCAGTAGGGGGTGCTCTTTCCTCTGGTCTGGATATTAAATTGCAATCACCCAGGGCAAGGAATGGGACATTGCCCAGTGTAGAGGAGTGCTTTTTGAAGGGATGTTAAATGTTTTTCACTACTCCCTGCTAACTAAAGTATCCCCTTGAACAAAAAATAAAAAAATGGTATACACTAAATGTATACAATAGAGTTTTTAAGTCACTCTGGATAAGTGTCAGCCAAAATGAAAAAAAAATAATAATGGTGGTTTTAGTATTTCTACATTTACAATGTGTTATTACTTATCAACATCGGAAAACAAATCGTCATAGAACAAGCAGTACTTAACTTTGTTAGGCATTTTCTCCCGTCCGTCTGTCTAAACAAGTTTATTTTGGCATCCGGCTTATTCGTCCCGGCTTCAGGTTTAACAGCGGTGTGTGATACCATTTGATGAAACACTAAAGATTTCCCATTATGTACCCTAAACCAGTCACAGGCTAATTGGTGTGTTAGTGTCAGATTTACTGCGTCTCTTTTCCCTTTTATGTGTCTATGCGTCTGTATGGGCCAACGCCTCGGGTCTCTGCGCGGCTGTACGTTCTGATCCCGTGTCAGCGAAATCAATCCTTATCAATTTTAAAGTTCAGATTTTGATTTCACGACTCTACAGGGGAATGCCTCTAAAGCGAAAATGACTATTCTCACGTTTTTTGGTCTCCATCTGCTCTTCTATTGATCTTCTCTTTGTCTTTCTCACCCTCTATTTCTACCCATGTACCCCCCCCCTCTCCATCTTTTCTTTCTATTTCTCTTTATCTCTTTTACTTTGCTCTTTCCCTCTCTCTTTTATTGTGCACCCCCCCCTCTCTTTTCTCTCCTCGTGGCCCCAGGCTTACGGCTAACTAGCTCGGTCTCTTCTGTTAACCAGATCTGTCTCAGTGTGTCTCCTCTGTTAACCAGATCTGTCTCAGTGTGTCTCCTCTGTTAACCAGTTGTGTGGGATAAAAGCTCTTAATTTGTGTCTATGCATACTTGTGCGTGCATACGTGTGTGTTTTTATTGCATGTGTGTGTGTGTGTGTGTGTGTGTACGCTTGTGGGCGTGTGAGTATTCTCTGATTGCGGCCCCTGTGAAAAGAAAAGGGTCTCGAATTCAATCAGCGGTGACAAGGTGAGAGAGCAGAGCACATAGGACTCTGGGCTCCATCAGAACTGGCCCGTCTGTCTGATCCACACAGGGTGAGATGAACCCTCTACAGGGAGCAGTGGGACTCAGGAACGGGAGATGTACAAAGCAGTGTCTGTATATCTCAAATCCAGAGACGGACAACGAGACACACCGAGATAGACAGAGAGATACAGGGGTATATATACAGAGACAAACAGATATAGACAGCTGATATCTGCAAAAATATATAGATATTCTGAGAAATATGATAAATAAATATAAATATGCATATAGAAAAAGAAAGCAATATACAGTGTTTTTATCAGATAAGGAGAAAGATATACAGTTTGTCTACATATTCCACCTATTTTTGTATGTACGGTTTACAGTATAATTGTCTAAAATTAAAAAAATATACTTCCCCTGATATTCGTAGATTATTACTCTATGCACAAAAATAAACGTTTAACTGAACAATCACCCTAAAACCGCTGAATGGGTACAGAATTATGATATTCTACATGCAACATGCTACATGCTATATGCTATATGCTATTTGCACTCAACTTGTGTCCACACTTTATTTAAACTAATAACAGCAACACCACTCGTTGGTGCCTCGCTTACAGATTCCCCTGCAGGTTCCTGTTCATTTTTTTCTTTTACAACTTGTGTCTGGTAAACATTCAGCTGTTCAGCGATTAGGCCTGCAGGATATATGGGACAAACAGTAAACTAATGTTCTAGTGCTAACTGCCCACTAAGTGGGTGGGACAAGGATGGCCTGACCCCGGTGCCCTAGCTACCAGCTCCCCCTAACAGCTTTGGCCCCTGGGTCAGCTCAATTTCCCCACTGCTGAGTGGTCATTACCAGCCAGGGCTTTGATAAATGCTCACGGCTGCTCTATCCAACGCGCTGCTAACAACAGTCCTGCAGACCAGCCTCACAGACCAGCCCCACAGACCAGCCCCACAGACCAGCCCCGCAGACCAGCCCCGCAGACCAGCCCCGCACAACAGCCCCACAGACCAGCCTCACAGACCAGCCCCACAGACCAGCCTCACAGACCAGCCCCACAGACCAGCCTCACAGACCAGCCTCACAGACCAGCCCCA
>CM055761.1:1715989-1763489 GCA_029465975.1 Dallia pectoralis | reverse complement strand
GGTGAAAGAAACAGATTGGCTGTGAGATATTGTGGAGTCTGCCAGTAGCTAGGTGATGTATTGGGAATCACTCTGAAGCTAATTACCTTAAATTAACAGTAGAGTTCGGCGTGACAGAGACACCTAGACGTTTTTTCTCCTGCCGATCCAGACGAATGGATTCGGGGTGTTGCCGCTAGCCCCGGGAATCTGTTGACGATTGGATATTTAGTCGCGTAGTGTGCAAACGAATCTCCATCTGTGTGTGTGTGTGTGTGTGTGTGTAATGAGCGGGGGGGTAGGGGGTGGGGGTAGGTCAGTGAAGCGGTTCCGACCCGTCGGGTTTCAGGGCCATTGTGTCGAAAGGAGCGACAGATGTGTGTTAAGATTTGACTAAGTAGTGTGATGATGTATTTGTTTTGAACGTTCCCTCACATCTTCACCGGGCTCTGTCCTCGACGCACGTTATACTGACGCTGTTTACCAAACACTGGCACTTCAGTGAGCTACGTGCTGAGTGTTTGGTTGGTAAATATGCAGAATTACTCCCTACTGAGGCCTTAAATGTCCTGCTGTTTAATCCCTATTTCAGCATAAACTGGCTTTTGTCTGTTCTGTACATTTAGTGCACGTATTTTTGCTTTGTTCGTTTCGTTTCTGTGTGTGTGTCCAGTAGCGTGTGTGTGTGTGTGTGTGTGTGTGTGTTTACCCCTCCCTGAGAAGGAGGCGGCTGGCCAGTCTTCCTCCCCCAGGGCCCTCACACGGACCCCCATGCTCTATCTATTTGTCCGGCTGAACTACATTTTCTCCACGCCGGCTAAAGAGAGCTCAGGGAGGATTTGTGGGTTTGTGGGAAGGACCAAGAAAAAATGTTTTCTGATAAATTATTCACATTCCCAGAATCCCTTATGGGCACAATGTTGCACACCGCCACATGACACATTGAACCTTTCACTCTCTCTTCCTCCTTTTATCTCTTTCTCCTCTTTTATCCCTCTCATCATCTACCTATTTCTCCTCCTCCCCTCTCTCCCTCTCTCCTCCTCTCTACCTATTTCTGCTCCCTCCTCCCCTCTCTCCTCCTCTCTACCTATTTCTTCTCCTCCTCCCCTCTCTCCCTCTCTCCTCCTCTCTACCTATTTCTCCTCCTCCTCCCCTCTCCTTCTCCCCTCTCTCGTCCTCCCTCTTCCCCTCTCTTCCTCTCTGTTCCTCTCTGCCTATCCCAGTCTCATTCCTTTTTTCTATTCGACTACTCTGGGCCTTCTACCTCCAGGCAGCGTCTCCAGGCAAGCTGTCGCTGATAATGGTAGCAATTAATAACATGTCATAATCCTGTGGAGGGGTGTGTGTGTGTGTGTATTTTGACGCGTGTGTGCCTGTGTGCGTGTGTGTGCATGTAAATGTGCGTTTGTGTACGTGTACATGTGTGTCTCTTTCAATCTCTGTGCCGTTCAGTGTCCGCGGGGTAAACCAGGGTTAAAGCTGACACCATGAATGCGTTACGATGTCCATCCAGTCAAATCACACGCCGTTGATAAGACAGGACGACGAGGCTCTTTCTTCAACACAACAGGTTTTCTGGTCCTGTGCTGTACATCTTTCCCTGGGTGGATCCGTGGCAAAAGACGTTGGCCAACTGCCGTGGAACACACCTAGAACATTTGAGCAGGTGTAGCAGATATATAGACAATACATTTAAAATGCCAGTCAGTCTGCCTTGGTTCAGAGGGGAGGAGCTTCACGTTCAGCCTTCGTCCAGGGCGTGCATTATGAATCATGCATTGAACTGTGGGTTTGTTTCGGTTTGGGACCCAGAAAGACGAGCTGATGCCAAGTTAGAGGGCGATAAAGATCAGGTACTGGTCTCCAATATGGCAAAACACACAACTTTTGCAAATACACAGATGTCTGTGTGCTAGCTGTGCTACTAGCCTATGTAGGAATTTAGAGAGTTAGCCTTTAGCAGTCTCTTCTAGTAGACCTGGATGAGCCAACCTCTAAAAGTTATCCAGCCAATAAACGTTAAGGTCTTGAGTAACCACACTGTGGGCCTTTTACAAGAACAGATCTCTGTTAAAACAGAGCCCTCCCTCTGTCCCTGTAATATTCCTTCCTTTGACCTCTCTACCACGTCTGTTCCAGTGGACTAGGTGAACGCAGGTGTTCCTACACATCTGAGCTCCCGGCATCTGACTGTGAGTCCACTGCCAAGCCACAGGCCGAGTCTCACTATACTGGTACATACCTGAGACCCTGTTTGCCCCGGCCCGGCCCTGTTGGGCGCTCATGCCAGGTGCAGGGGCCCCTCCCGAGCACTAGGCACAGCCGATCTATTGTACCGCTCCTCGTCCCAGACTGACAACTGCATCAGGCAAGTGTGAGTCCATCGGTATGGAGAGGAGCACACACACACACGGACACACACACGGACACACACACGGACACACACACATCCTATAACTGTCAGGTCCAGCCCAGGTGTAGTAGTGTGCAGTGTGAGTGTGTTCTAACGTTTTGGTGTCTTAAAAAAACAACTTGACAGTGAGAGGACCCAAAGAGCCGGGTGTAACATTCCTGCTAAACACTAGAACAGTTCCTCCTCATTATAGAACAGACACTCCTGACCTTAGAACTGTTCCTCCTGTCTATAGAACCAGACTCCACCTGATTGGTACAGCATTGTTACATTAGGGCGAAGCAACCAGACACCACCTGGTTCCTAAGGGTGAGCTGCGCACCCCAGTCCAGTCAGGTCAGCGTCCCCCATCACCTCCGCCCCATCCGCACCACCCCCGTCCCCCCGCCCGCCCGCCCACATGCCCGTTCTGTCCGGTGTGTTTCTTCGGGGCGGAGCTCTTGTGCTTTCAAAATAGAGTACCGGGTTTGCGTCTCCAGAGTGCCGCTGAAGTGTTGATTTAGTTAGCGCTCACACTGCGCTAGAAGGGCGCCTGCCTGGAATGGACAAAGTTCACAAACCTGTGGTCATTTGTACACACCTATTAGAGGCTGAGTGTGGCCCATTAGTTACTGTCATGGAGCCCTGCCCCGATCCACTGCTTTCATTTGACCCAATTCATTTCGGTGGGTGTGTCGCCGTGTCAGTGATGTATGCTCCGTGTGATTTCACTGATGTATAATCGGGGGCTTTCTCCTCGCCACAGTTGTCTTTACTTCAATAGGCCAAGGAAACAATGGCCGATGCCCAAACACAAGAGCACAGCGAACGGGGATCTCCGGCGGCCGCTTCGCTAATCTGTTTGAAGGGCGTTGGTGGAATGAGTGGTTGACGCGCACATAGCTAGCATGCACGTAGCCCGTAGCTAGCGCGCCAACACAAACAGGTACACACAAACACAAACACGTTTTAGTTAACTATACTTTTGCGAACAACGAAAGAGTTTCCCGCTCTGAATGCTGTTTACCCTAACTGGGATTGTGACTTTTACACTAAACCTAACCCCTAAAATCAAAATCAATATTTTTAATGTGTAATATTCTGTTGTTGTAGGGAATGCTGAATGAATCATTCAGTTGTCCGGAAAAAGTGTATTATCGATATCATGGATATATTGTAGTAATATGACACCCTCTCAATGTATCAGGTCATCTGAGTTAATCACAGAGAGCGAGCTGGGTGACATCACCAGGACAGATTTGTCTGCACTATATAAACCCGTTGGGTTACATCACTGATGTGTTACGCCACAGGATTATTGAGCTACAGGTGGACCTATACGACGCCGCTAAGTTGAATTCAATGTTTATTTACTGCTTTGCTAAGTCTTCCCGTTGACTCATTTGTCCCAGGTCCTCCGTCGCTAATGTGATAGCTTTACCTTTTAACCTTCAACAGGATGTGAAAACCCAAACTGAATCCGGATCAGCGCCCAGTACCACGGGACTGTGCCCTGGAGGAGACATTAGGAGAGAAATGGGGGAGGTGGCCACAGCCCAAGATGACATTTGTCTCTGTGTGGAATTGCTCTTCACCTTAGATGTGGGAACATGGGACAGAAAGTTCACCACAGGTCCCTTCCCCGATATCTCCTGGGAAGCGGATTGTGTTTCCCCCCGCGTGTTATTCTAATGCCATCATGGCTGGACCAGGTGATAAATGCATGAGATGAGATTTCCATCCCGATCCTTCTCCGCGCTCCTCACCTCGCCCCTGCTGGACCTCGTCCTCGGTCCTTGTCTCTATATTGCTCTGCATAGCCTGGCATAAATCAAACCAGGTTTCTCTTCACCTGGCTCTCCTCTTTTCCCTTCACACCTGCATTGTGTTCGCAGATTTAGTGACATTTGGAATAGATGAACACAAGCAACATCTATCAACGGGGAGAGAAACCGGGTCGTAATCAGAGAGCCGGGCTCTTATGTGGCGCTTGGGACCGTATCTCCATTTACCTTGGGATAAACCTTTTGGTTGGACCACCGGTACGGAACGTTGACAAATCACCCCGGTCAGGCCAGCCCAGTATGGAGGGCCTCATCTGCCCGTCTTTAAGTGGTCTCACACTTCAGCGGAAAGGAGGGGTACTGTCACACACACCGCAGATTAAATCTCTTACAAAAAGAAGTGATTTGTTATTGGAAAAAAAAAACATTGGTGAATTTTTAAACGGGAAACAAACATGACTGGAGAAGAAGAAGATGAAGAAGAGGAAGAGGGCTTGGACATGGGATGTCTCGGTCCGTATCTTTCTTTCTCTCACTCTCTTCCTTGCCTCTTTCTCGCGTGCGCTTGTCTATCCGTCCGGTCTCGTTCCACGTGCCCAGAGTGAATGTGAGTGTTTATTTGTGTCTGCAGTGTACAAGGAGTGTGTGTTTCAGACGAGAGTGGGGAGAAGGGGGGGGGTGAGACAGGGTGCTACTGGGTGAGGGAGGGTGAGGAGTTTGGATTAGGCACCAGCAGACATCATCATTTAGACGGCTAGGAGATGGGGAGAAAAAGGGAGGTGCGATGATGGAGAGAGAGAGAGGAGTTCTCATCAATGTGCCTGACACACACAGAGGTGCTGTCATGGTGACAGAGCGCTGTATGTAGAGTGGACTGGATACTGTTGGAGGGAAACTGGAGGAAAGCAATCATATCAACAGGGAACGAGATCAAAACTTCAAACTAAAAACAGCGAAACAAACGAGCCAGGTTAGACCGGGTGGAGATCTATATTAGACACGTCTCCAGGTGGGGCGGAACGTGTGTATAGAGGATGACTGTAACACTGTCCTGGTTCCTGTCGTAAGGAACCATGGAGAGCACAGCTACATTTAAATAGACGCGTTACTTTTAAACTTGACTTATTAAAAATAGGACACAAAAACTCATCATTGGGTTATTCAACAAACTGGAATATACATTTAAATACAGACCAGTTTGTGACAGCATGCCATTAGTATGACATCACATACATTTTTACTGCTTTAATTGCTTTAATTACAAGTTCGTTACTACAAGTTCGTAGGAGTCAGGGCTTTGTGGTTGTTTGTCTTGTATGGCAATATGTTGTTTACTGAAGTTGTCGCACAATGGGTTAAACTTTTTCTGTCGTAAAATATGTTTCTGTGAGAATTGCCTCATTAACGTTGTCCTTTCAGGTCAAGAGAAGAGGTGAATTATGGGATATTAGAGGCTGTGGTGCATTGCAGTGACAACAAGGTTAAAAATCAACTCAGTCCTGAGAGAGAAGATAAACATTATTTCTCTCCGGTTTATCTGACGTTTGACTTTGAGGGGCCGAGATTTAAACAGATTCTCGCTCGCAACAATCCATAATCCACTGGCGGTAAACTACCTGAAGGTTATTGAAAAGACAACCCGGTTTGACAGTTGAAGTTCTTTTTTGAATCGGACTTTTGGAGGACGTGTGCTTCTGTGTGCTAGTATATGAAAGACAGAAAGACAGAACGAGAGTAAGAAAGAGAGAGAGAGAGAGAAATAGTGTCTGTTAATGCGTTAGACTACTGTGGCCGTTTCACATTTCCCACCTCACCGATGTCCCATTGAATCTCTTCCGCAGGACGGCCGTTTCCCATTTCCTACCTCATCGATGTCCCATTGAATCTCTTCCGCAGGACGGTCGTTACGAAACACATTCCATTTCTGTTTGCATCGTTTCATTGAGTTAACCCTAAATATTTAGTAGGTGAGCCCAGTAAAAAATCTGCTCAGCTGAATGCTCGCTGGCGGATGCGACACTGGGGAAGTATCATGAAATGGCCTGTTTGTTTACAGAGGCGTATGCCCATCTGTGTCCTCCAGCTCTTCAGCTCTCCGGGACGAGCAAAAAACCCCCGCAGACGAATATAAAAGGCCCCGAGGCGAAACATGCACGCTAGAAAAAAGCGGAAGTACTCTCGGAAGGGCCGTGTGTGGATACACGTGTATGAACTGCGCATACTCAAATCTGTAAAGGTCAGGCGAGACTTCTCCTTAAAAAACATTGTATGGGGTGAATCGGGGGGGGGGATACGACACAGAACTACAACTGAGACGTAGAAACAACTGTGCAAATATTTACCTCAGAATACTCCGAACACCCTTTGGAGACTGGGCAAACATTTGTCCATCCAATTGTCCTGTTTGCGGAGGGAATTCACAGGCAGTGTGGAGTGTGATAATGAGACGAGCGAGAGGAAAACTATTTGTCATCAGAGGGTTACCCAGGGGTCCTGGACTTCATCACCACACACAGACAGACACACACACACGCACACGCACACAGACATACCATACACACATAAACACACTACACACATGATGGTAACTGCGTAACAAATATGCAGCCTCCATACCTTTCAGGCAGTCCTGTTCGACTTTAACCTCTGTACTCACCTACAAGTCAAATCAACACAGCTGGATAACAGCAGTCTGGAGTGGACCTAGAACATTAAGAATCCATGAAATATAACAGATTGTTTATCCATAACGTCTCCATAAGAGCTCAATAGTTAAAGCCTGACCAATCCCCACTGATAACCAGAGCCTGCGTCTTATTTTCAAGTGATTGTCCAAGTGAGGGTGTTTTGTTCAGTCCAGGGATGTCGGCAAGCTGGTGGCAACGATTCAGGAGACAGCTTTCTAGATTCCATCTCTGCATTTTATGTCATTCAGTTGACTGGCCCAATTCATAGGATCGTTGATTGATTTACTGCACTCCCGTAGTTTGTAAAGCTCTCTAACCGACGATCCTGTTGTACCCTGCAATTCTGTTGTTGCTACTGGAACTTGGCCCCGTGATGGATCGTTTCCGGATCTCTTCCGTCTTCACTGAACTGGAAATATCTGAACGTAGTTTCTCAGCACTTGCCGTTTCAGAAATGGGCCCTTATTTGGCTTCTTAGATGTTAGATCTTTTTTCAGGCATTTTATTTTCATACCGAAGTCACGAAGCTGTGCGTCGGACACAAGCGCAGGGCAAACCAAGAACATTTATTAGAACATTTATTAGTGACATAATGGCAATAACTAGAGAGAGTGAACGAGAGATAAAGAGAGAGAAGTAACGAGAGAGAGAGAGAGAGAGAGGGAGAGAGAGAGAGAGAGGGAGAGAGAGAGGGAGAGAGAGAGAGGGAGAGAGAGAGAGAGAGAGAGAGAGGGAGAGAGAGAGGGAGAGAGGGAGAGAGAGAGAGAGAGAGAGAGAGAGAGAGAGAGGGAGAGAGAGGGAGAGGAGAGAGGGGCAGGGATATAAAGAGAGAGGGAGGGAGAGAGAGAGAGAGAGGGAGAGAGATAGAAGTAATGAGAGAGGGGGATAAAGAGAGAGAAGTCAGACAGAGAACAGGAGAAAAAAGCATTATCTGTCCTTATTTACCTTCCACTTATTAGCCAATAAAACCATCATATTTGAACCGCCTGTATTTGTGTGATTACACGTTCCTTCTGTGTCATCGAAAATATGTTAAATGTTTTGTTACACCCTATTGATTACCGGTGTTAATTAAATTTTTAATTAAAGTGTTTTATGGTGTGTGTTTCACTTGTGACAATAGTATGGAAAAACAAGACGGAGCAGCGATTAATCTGTTACTCTATTTGCATCTACCAGCCATCAACAAATACAACTGTGTACATACAATTTTACTAACATTGATTTTGAAAATATTAATATTACTTTAACATCCGAGATGTATTATTCAATTTAGAACCGCAAAGCATAAAATGCAGGCGCTATAGCTTAGTTAATGAACGAGAAAAGTCCATTAGAAACCTATCAAAACCTGAGTCATCTGATCCACTTAAGTGGCTTTCATATAACTGGAAATCATTTACTTTGGCTGCTTCCTGTGCACGGGTATACATGAATGTGCGTCCCAAATGCCGCCCTACACCCTTAAATACTGCATTGCTGTTCACAACAGCCCTATTAATAAAAGGGGTGCAATTTGGGATATTTGAGATATTTAGCGAGCCCGCAGGTTATTAGATGGATGGGCGCTTAGAGACAGATAGAGATTCCAAGGAGGTTATTAATTGTATTTATATAATTTCATTTTCTCGTCCCGTGTATTTATCTCTTAGGTCACTGTGTATCACGGGTTTCACCCAGAAAACTCCCTGCGTGCTTATCTAACAGTAATTTAATGTGTGAGTGTGTGTGTGGGTTGGTCGGGGTGGAGGGGGGGATTAAAGGTTTATCATCAGAGTTTATGTGTTTGTCTTCCATCTTACAATACATGTGCTTCATTTTCATTTTTTCATTTTCATAATGCTAATTCGAGCAAGTTTAATTTGGTTCTGAAAAATGACGAACATTTACTGCACCCAATTTGTTGGACAAACACTTTCCTCAGGATTTGTGGGTCCGTGTGTTTTAGCACTCAATTACAGACAGACCAAAGCCTAGAACAGAAGTCAGAGGAGAAGCTCAGAGTTTCAGGTCTAATTGTGGTGGCTAAGATATAGCCATATGTAAAGTACACTGTTCATTTGCCGGTGTCACGCAGGAAATCCAGAGAGACTGCGGTTACGTAAGGGTACACAGGACAGTTGGCAGAATGGAGGAATGGAGACAGGAGGAGAGAAAAGAGATGGAGAGACGACAGAGCAGAGGTGATGGAGAACCGGCATATGAAGAGCGGCGAGTGGAAGACGGGATACACCGGGCTGTCTCTGCACCATGCCGTCTGGGTGCTCTTCAAAGCGTGGGGTAAGACAGGATACACCGGGCTGTCTCTGCACCATGCCGCCTGGGTGCTCTTCAAAGCGTGGGGTAAGACAGGATACACCGGGCTGTCTCTGCACCATGCCGTCTGGGTGCTCTTCAAAGCGTGGGGTAAGACAGGATACACCGGGCTGTCTCTGCACCATGCCGCCTGGGTGCTCTTCAAAGCGTGGGGTAAGACAGGATACACCGGGCTGTCTCTGCACCATGCCGCCTGGGTGCTCTTCAAAGCGAGGGGTAAGACAGGATACACCGGGCTGACTCTGCACCATGCCGTCTGGGTGCTCTTCAAAGCGAGGGGTAAGACAGGATACACCGGGCTGACTCTGCACCATGCCGCCTGGGTGCTCTTCAAAGCGAGGGGTAAGACAGGATACACCGGGCTGTCTCTGCACCATGCCGCCTGGGTGCTCTTCAAAGCGTGGGGTAAGACAGGATACACCGGGCTGACTCTGCACCATGCCGTCTGGGTGCTCTTCAAAGCGTGGGGTAAGACGCCGTGGAATGTGAGTCTCTAATGGCGCGTTGAGTAGCGTGGCGCGGTAATGAGCAGAGATTGGTCTGGCACTGGGCACCCTGCTAGGATCTCCTCACACCGTGGCCAGGCAGGTTCACTCACCCCTCACCCATCTCCCCCTTCACCCTTCACCCTGCTGTTTGTCTCCAATGGCGGGGGGATCGTCGTCCTTCCGAAGCCTCGCCAAACACCCTCCTGGGTCACGTGAGCCCCGTGTGGTTTCTATGTTGAGCCTGATCCAATAAACCTATTGTCCGGGTCACACTGCGCCAAGAGGGAGACTGACAATATGGACACATTTAGAGCGCCAGAATTTCCTTCATGGACCACATAGCCTTTAAGGGACTAATGTCACGTAAACATATTCATTATCGGACTATGACTCTCAAAACGCTTCGTGTCAGCATTTTCTCCCAGAGGTGAATATTGACAGGTTTCGTTATTCGTGACATATCGCCCAGCTATTCTATTTCCTCCCCCTCTACGGCCATAATGTTTTCAGCGTAGCGGAACACATCAACGGCTATTATATCATCCTCGGTTCTTAAAAAAAAAAAAAGGCTCTCGGCGCGTGACGTTATTGCCGACGTGCCATAAGGAGCCCGTTCAATGACCAAACATCAGCGCTGTTCTTTTATGGCCTCGGCGCGCCCTCGACAACGCAGGGTTCAAAAGGGCACGCCCTCTACGCCCCGGCGACACAGAGACGTCGTCTTATGTTCCCCTGTTTAATCGAAAACACCGTGTACCAGCGTGTGCTACATCACTGATATACCTCAGGCAAATTAAGGTCAGCCTATTGATTTCATATCTGTCATTATAAGCCTTCTGGATTGTGTGCTCACACATCCCCCCCGCTGTGTACTGTTATGACACAGGAGTTACGTCCCCCCCGTGAGTCGCGCTATACCAGGCTTTTATAAAGCCATATTTGTGCTATTTGTGTCTTTAATGTGCGTCTTCGGGTGTGACGACATTTAGGGTTTTGGGTTTATATCTTTCAGACCAGTTTGGGTGCAAGTCTGTGGTGTATTTCAGGGACGGTCGAGTTGGGCCTTAGGGTTCTCTGTCAAATAACAACAACTGGGTTCTGGGCCTCACAACAACTGGGTTCTGGGCCTCACAACAACTGGCTTCTGGGCCTCACAACAACTGGCTTCTGGGCCTCACAACAACTGGCTTCTGGGCCTCACAACAACTGGCTTCTGGGCCTCACAACAACTGGCTTCTGGGCCTCACAACAACTGGCTTCTGGGCCTCACAACAACTGGGTTCTGGGCCTCACAACAACTGGCTTCTGGGCCTCACAACAACTGGCTTCTGGGCCTCACAACAACTGGCTTCTGGGCCTCACAACAACTGGCTTCTGGGCCTCACAACAACTGGCTTCTGGGCCTCACAACAACTGGCTTCTGGGCCTCACAACAACTGGCTTCTGGGCCTCACAACAACTGGCTTCTGGGCCTCACAACAACTGGCTTCTGGGCCTCACAACAACTGGGTTCTGGGCCTCACAACAACGGGGTTCTGGGCCTCACAACAACTGGGTTCTGGGTTCACATCCCGGAGGCAGGCCAGGATGACTAAGTTTAATCATGTATGAATTCACTAATGTAAGTTTTACTGGATCGGAGAAACTACCATGTGTAGAACAGAAGAAACACCAACTCTAGCTCGTTCTTCACGCCAATCGAAGTAGAATTCAACGCGTGTCGGGGTTTAGAGCTGATAAGATATTAGTATTAAAGAATCTGGCCAGGCAGTTTTTTAAACACAGATTTGTTGTTCGGCATTTGTCAAAGGTCACTGGTGGACAAGCCCTTTGGTGGTCATTAAGGCCCAGTGACAGAACTGGTTCCCCCCACATCCCCCCCCACCCAGGACCGCCCAGTCCAACTCCATGATTAGGGAACGTCTCCTACTGGCAGGAGAGCGATAAAATGCTGGAATACCGGCACATTTTCCAAACAGGTAATTCATAATAGGCTAAAAGGTCATGTCAAGTGGCATGTTAGTATTTCACTTTAACTTTGATTAAAGATTTTTGGAAAAGATGGGAAAACGACTCAATAGCGGCACAACCCACTCGCTACAACCCGGCAGAACCGCGGTTCCATATTTCCCCGTGAAATCAATAAGGAGGGAACTGAAGAAGCAATCGCTGCCCTGTCTCTTTCTTTCTCAGGGTGCAACACTCCTTCATTCCTATCCGTCCTTTCTTTTTAATGTGTCAGGATGGAGAGAGAGATTGAGAGAGTGAGAGAGAGAGAGAGAGAGAGAGAGAGCATACTGACGCAGAGATCTCCAGTTGTAGGGAGTTAAATTACACATCATGGTACAGTAATCAAATATAATATGGAGAGTTCAACATAACTGCTTCATTAATAGATTACTAGATTACTAGATTACTAGATTACTAGATTACTATATTACTAGATTACTACATTACTAGATTACTACATTACTAGATTACTACATTACTACATGACTAGATTACTACAATTAGTTGTTTTCACCTTACATTACTATATCAAGTATCAGCCAAATATTAGAATTGAGACGCCCTTTCAAACAGACCTGAATTCAATAAATCCGATCAAACTCTGATATTTAAAAAAATTACAATAATAAATTCCTTGCCGTGCTTCATCCGCTGTGACAAACAGGAAGACTGTCACTCAATCGCCGCATTTCTCCAGAAGAAACAACAGCATCCACGTGCACAACCAGATTCATTGCATACACATAAAAACAGCCGTGCACTCCTCTCTGCCACGTGCACACACCCCCACCCCTCCACTCCCCCTCCACTGCGCACCCCCGGTGTATAAGCAGGCCCCGCGGCTCTCTCCCTCGGCGGAGTGATTCAGTGCCCAGAGAGAGCCGATGACCGCCAAGGATGAATGTCAGCTCCCACCAGGGGATACAGGCCAATTTGTTACAGGGCCTGATTAATAGTAATATGAATGTAACTGTACGTACACTCCAGGGAGTTGGACGCAGGGCGCAATTACCCAGCGCCGGCTAGCCCCAGCCCCCTCCTCGGTCCTAATGGGAAACAAATCTGTGGGAATATCGCCGGCGATTCATCTTTATTTACACGTGTTGTAATGAAGGGCTGTGTTCATCTGAACGTGCGATTAGAATGGAGCTGGTGTTAGCCTAGCCTAGCCTAGCCTAGCTGGGAATACTGGCAGCTGTAACACACACACAGGGAAACACAAATACACAGACACACACACAAGTTCTGATGTCAGTACAGAACTTATCAGGCGAGATAAACATTGATGGATAAAGTGAAAGTAAACATTTATTGGTGAAAATGAAGGAGATGCCCATCTATAGGTGAAAATGAAGTATAAAAATGTCTATGGGTGAAATTTCACCTATAGATGTGGTAATTGTCTTTTGTGTGTGTGTGTGCGTGTGTCTCCGCAGGCTTCTTTACACTGGTCAATACCACACATTTGTCCAGCTTGAAAACATTTGGATTCCAAATCCAGCCCATCCAAAATACCCATCAACAGTGTTTTAACAAATTGACGGTATATTTAAAAGTAAGTAGTGACTCTCTATTTACCCGTGTGTGGTTTAGAAGTTTTCCCAAGCTGGACCGATGTGTAATATTGACCGGTGTGAAGGACACACACACTTACAACACACACACACACCACACAAAGACGGCCCAGCTGTAAACCAGAAGACCATGGAATAGATACAGATTAATGGTTTAGATAGAAAACCCACTGTCTGTTATCGATCTCGTAGAGTTAAATGGAGGATTTTCACAACTCACAATCCTAATACTTTCAAAACTCAATTAAACCAAGTAGAAGCCACGGTTTCACCAGAAAGGATGAAAAGAAAATAGAGTTGAGTGTATTCCTTTACAAGACACACACACACACACACACACACACACACGCACGCACACACACACACACACACACACACACACACACACACACACACACACACACACACACACACACACACACACACACACACACACACACACACACACACACACACACACACACACACACACACACACACACACACACACACACACACACTGAATGTTAAACCATGTCTCTGTCATAGATGTTAAACCATGTCTCTGTCATAGATGTTAAACCATGCCTCCTGTCCCAGCCAGGGTCTTGTCTCCCTGGATGAGCCCAGCTAAATGAGATATCCAGAGGACAATAAGGAGACCCGCTGGCTTTCTTCTGGTCCTTCTCAGGCTCTCTGTGTGTCTCTTTTCATGCCAATTAGACCACGTGTCACAGTCACAGCGGTGGAGGCATCCAGACTGACTGGGCAAGATGGGCCTCGCAGGACCAAGAAATCAGCCTCCCTACGTGGGGTTGAAGTCAGACAGAGAATGGAAGTCTTACTCACACAATGGAGTCACTGTGAACCCGGGATTGTCTCTGGACTGTTGTGACATTAAGGTACATTAATTCATTTATACGTAGGAATTGTAGTCTTGTGTCCTCACAGATTTTGCAATTTAGTCGGAACTAATTAAACCCACGATAACAATAGCCGGGTGTAACTTTTAATGATTTTATTAACCTTTTATTCAAACAAGACGAGATACCACGAACATGCATGCAACCTGCCTGCTTACATAACAGATTCACAAGACTGAAATAAAACCTGATAACTCAAACTACGACCTGTATTAGAACGTCTCATAACATCTACATTCAGGTGTAACTCATTATGTACACAGAAGGTGTTTCGGTAACCCGCATGTTCCCAGCTGCCCCCCGATTGGTCAGTCTCAGCCTCCCTCCCTCCCTCCTCACCCATCCGCCACCCCTCCCCTCTCCCCCTGCCCGGCCCATGTTGGTGTCAGTGAGAACATTAACCCGGAGCCAACAAAAGGTAGTGTCTGTTAATGACACTAATGGAGTGTGACAACGGAGTATTTCTCACACAGTGCGGCGCACACAGGGACCCGAGATGGGATTAGTGATTAACCAGCCCACCGTCCCCGCAGTCAAACGGCCACGGAGGGCTGGGACCACAGAGCCACACTGTCCCTCTCCCAGTCCCGGCCTGCTGCCTGCTGTTTCAGATCCCCGCCGGTGGAGGACATCCCTGGGGGAGGCGGTGGGGTGGTGGGGGGGTCCCTGGGGCTGCTAGCAGAGTCACGTCTGGAGGCCCTGCTGTGCAGCCAAATGAACAGGCCTCTGCGCACCTGAGCTAAGCACCAGAGATGCCCAGGGCAGTTGGGGGGGGGAGTGTGGGCAGGAGACAAGACAGGCTCCCCTCTCTCCTCTCCTCTCTCCTCCGTCTCTCCTCCCTCTCTCCTCGCCTCTCTCCTCCCTCTCTCCTCTGGCTCTTCGTCCACAGGGCTTCTCTGACACACAGCATATCTCACTGGTGCAAATCAAACCCGCCGTCTTTAAATTAACACTTTGGTTCCCCATTTAACTCGCCTCCCTCTCTCCGTCCACCCCTCCTCCGCCCCCTCCTTCGTCCCCTTCTTCGTCCCCTCCATCGTCCCCTCCCTCCACTGCCCTCAGAGTCCAGGTTTCATCGCGATACAAACCTGCTTGTCAGAGGGGGCAGTTGGGATGTGGAAAACTTGTCGTCGTAGCGGACATCTTGACAAATGCGGTACGGTGGCTGAGTGTCCGGGCCCTCGTGCCCACGTCCCTGGAGCCCACCGGGACGGCGAACGGGGTGAGGACGGGTGAGGCTACGATGGGCGGGAGGGGGAGAGAGTGACTTTCAGCGTGATAACAAGCGTTTGAACGATGGCTGAAATGCTGCCGTCAACCTGCCCTTCTGCTCATGGTAATTAGGTAATTAGCTAAGTCCTAATTAGGGGATCAAGGTGCAGGGAAACAATTAGCAGAAAGTATTGCCACATAAAACGGAAATTTACGTTCGGCCACAGCATGCTTAATTCCTGGACGTGGCGAGTGTGTGAGCTGCTGTCCTTCCTAAATAACCACATAAAAAAGGACATTTCCCTCGCCTTTTACCTACTGAGTGAAAAGGTTAATATTAATAGGAAGGCCATTTGAACTGAATATGAGGAATTATAAATGTTTAAATGAACGCCGTGAATCCATTACGTGTGTAATATATCTGTATGTATAATAAAGTCTGTCTTTATATGCGGGAAAATCGCGCCGGTCTGTGCTGAGCAAATAGATGTGTTGCTAAGTAGCTTCGTCAGCTCCGTAAGCGATCGCAATTAAACAGTGATGCGGGGGCCCCCCCCCGACACCCCGACCGTGGCTGTGGTAGTATTTGGTTAAAGGGAGAGAGAAAAGGAGAGAACAGAAAGACAACAAGAAAAATGCCCGGCGGTAAAGCAGCCAACCCCAGACACCCCCCCCACACACACACTCACACACACACACACACATCAACACGAAGATAGAGGAAGAAAGGAGAGAGCGACCGAGAGAAAATTGAGCTTAACAGCCTGATTCTTAACTATTATTTATCCATTATGAGGAAGAATGGAGGGAACCAGGGGCCGCGCGGCGCAGAGCGGAGCGTTGGAGAGAGAGGAGAGGATTACAGAAGATTTGTGGGCTTCACAAAGACCCCGTCCTCCCATCCTCGCCGCACGGGCTCCCAGGGGCTCCGAAGACGGCGCCCGGCTCAGCTTGTCTGATCATTTATCCATAATTAGAAAATTAATATTTTAGATGGCGCTATGATGAAGCCATTACCGTGATGGGCCTCCATATCAATTATAACTTCAATTTCAATTTCTCTTCGACCGCCGGGTTCGCGGCGCGGCAAATGACTCCGGGTGGCTCGTGGCGGGACAGTGATGGGGTCCAGGGCCTCTGAGGCGCGACCAATACAGATCACTGAACATTAGGATGAGCAATTATTTGAACATGTATAAAAACTATTTACAAGCAATGTAATTGACCGGGGTCAGGGCGAGACTCGGGGAAAAATGGACAGATTGACAAATTTTTCTTCCATACCAACAGAACGGATTTACTAATTTCTCTGGGCTGTAATTGATTTTTTTTTCCCGTCTGAAAGGGTTTTGTGTGAGGGCTCAGCAGAGAGGCTCGTCTCAGTGGATGACCTTACACAGATCTAACGCCAAATGTACCGCCCGCCCCCCCCCCCTTTACAAGCCTGTACCTCCCCCCACCCCCACCCTAGGGCACACGGAGAGCAAGGTGAAAATCAGACGGTTAGAGTGAGAGAAAAAAGATATGGAGAGGAGAAAGCATTGAGAGAGGAGAAGAAGTGAGAAGAGAGAGGGAGAGATTGTCTTCAGTCTGGGCTCCTTAGACAATATATGAACCAAGATCTGATTTGAAAAAGAATATTTGCTAACTGCTGGTGCTCAAAAAAACTCTCCATTTCATACGCCACCGATGACAGCTATAAAATGCATTCCACTTTTTCCCTACAGTCCACCAGAATGTTATGTAATATTAATTATATATCAGTTAATAAATTGTATGACAAATAAAATGCCTAAATTCGATTTTGATATTATATCTCGTATCAATAATTTGCAAAATATAACATTAATACATTAAAAATTACTGAATGTACATTAACAAACATCTGAAGTTGTGATAATATTATTAGAGCCGCAACAAATGTGAAATAATGTTATACTGTACCTCAATTCCTAAAAACACTAAACATTATAATCTGTGAGTCTCTGTGTTTTATTGAGAGCGCAAAGTCAAATTATTTAACGTTCACAATCTCTATTTTACGCCACATGATTAAAGTAATTAAACGGCAACCGAACAGGCCTAATCACGTACCCAGTTCATCATCGCCGTGGAAACATATTCACTGCAGAATGTACACATCATCCCCATGACAACGCTGCTTATCGCTCACTGATTGGCCAGCTAGAAGACTAATGTATCCGTTATCTGTTATACCTGCTTAACTAAACACAAGGACAGACAGGAGGACGTGATGTCACAGACAGTTGGTTTTCTCTTGGCGCATTGCCCTGATGATCCAGCCTCCGGTTTCCCCGATCCAAATTTGGGACCAAAAAGGGCCAGGCGGGGGTGGGGGGTTGTTCTGGCCCCCCTGTGCAAATGACTCCATGTTTTCCCCATGTCAATTTCATTGTTCACTGTCAGGGGCAGAGCAGCGGATAACAAGCTTAGCAAATGATGTCTGCTGTTGCTACACATTGATTAATATTTTACATGTTATTATCCTCTGTCCATTACGACAGCAAATTAAACTATAAATCACCCTCTCTACCAGTGTCACTGGATCATAAATTGTCTCTCTTTCTCTCTCTACGCAGGTTTTTCTCTCGCCGTTCTGCTTCTCAGCGCACAGAGCCGGGCACCGGTCGGCGTCACAGGGCCCAGTCTCTTTAGGGAGACAACAAAGTGGGGAAAAGTGGCTGTGTTCTTTAGGCTGAATTATGGACCAGTCACGGTCAGAATATAAGTCAAAGCAGTGAGAAACGGACAGTTTGATCTGCCGTTGAACTCAATGTACAGCAAGCTCCTGCAAAGGTTTCTGGGTAAAATGTTTGTTTTTGTAAGCGGTCGAGGTACATGTTGTGATAAAATATAATTGGTAATATTACCACTTTGTTAATTAGTATTTAGAAAGTGTATTTTATTTTCTGTTGCTAAAGAATAATAAAATGTAAATACTTGTTGTATAAAAAAACATCAAGTAAATCCATAAGTACAAAAGTAGTGAGGGAATAAGGAATTATTAATATTTTTAGAAGTTGTTACCTAAACAATTTATTTAAAGTCATTCCAAAACAGCTTATGAACAGATTTGCAGCATTTTTCCAGTTTGCATCCAAACCACCAAAGCCTCGTAGATAAACAACATCTTCACTTTGACAGCAAAGCCGCTTTTCCCGTCTCCATACCGAGTGGTAAATGGAAATTCAGATGTTCCTGTACATAAATATTTTTTCTCAGCCCGTTTCGGCCTATTTTCCCCTGGATATCATCTGAGATGCCGGGTGACCTTTCTGCCAGCCCATTTTCATTCTCATTTTGCCGGCTGCTCGACTGCATCCAGGGATCCTGGGCCGGGGTGTCCCGCCACACAGACAACTGGCTCGAAATCAATTTATACACTCCCCCCTGTGCTTGCAGGGACGTCGGGCAGGGAGATGGAGGACGAAGAGGAAGACGGGGAAGATGGAACAGAGGGCCAGCCAGGTATAATGACACGACCGATTGCAATGTGCCCAGACCACAGGGGGTCAAGTGGGGTCTGAGGCTACCGCGGAAACGCCGGCGATGCCGAGGCTTTGTTCACCGCGAGGGCATTAGGCAGGAATTACACGGAGGGGTCAAGTGACCGAAAGACGGGGGTCATGGGGGTGTGGGGTGGGGGGACTTGGCCCCTTCATCATCCGTCTGGGAGATGAGACTGACACGGGATGACACCTGAGGAGGGGGCGGGGTTGTTCGGGAGGAGGGGCATTGGTGTGGGGATACAAATTGACAGGATGCGTTGGACCTATCCCCCACGTCTCCTTTCACCCCTGCTTAAACACTTTACCTGCTGATGGGTGCCACTGACCCTTCCCAAATCTCATCATGGAGGAACCCGGGAGACGGCGTGAGATTCCCCGTAATCGCCCCTGAGTCCCCGCCGACCCCTAAGTCTCCGTTCTCCACCGGGACGCGTTCATTCTCTCATTTGTATACAGGCGTACGCGCCGATCCATTTATTTATTTATCTACCCGGGTCCGGATGGGATGGCGCTGAAGATGGCAATACTCACTGCCTGATCCCGCCGTAAGCCCCCCGGATCTCCGGCAGATAGAGTCCCTCTGCGCCTGACAATGATTTATCAATTTGCCATGTTTGTTGAGATGCCTTTGCGCTCTAATTTGGCCGGCGATTCCCAGCCCTCTCTGGCCTTCTCCACAGAGGCACGGGGTCCAGTTGGATCGCTTGTCCTGGTCAATGGAGCTCTGGGAGGTGCATTATAGAGCGGTCACCGGGTCCCGACCTCCTGGCCACCCGATGGAGTCCATAGATCTCGGGTTAAGTCACCTGGCTTGGCTGGCCCTGTCTCACTCATCCTCACACTATAATTACTGAGTGGGAAGCATAAACTTCACTTTCATTCCTCCTCTTAGATCAAAGGAAATCTATGCCTTCCTCTGTAGCCTCGGGACTTACACCACATCTGCCTTTACACCACATCTGCCTTTACACCACCTCTGCCTTTACACCACCTCTGCCTTTACACCACCTCTGCCTTTACACCACCTCTGCCTTTACACCACCTCTGCCTTTACACCACCTCTGACTTTACACCACCTCTGCCTTTACACAACCTCTGCCTTTACACCACCTCTGCCTTTACACCACCTATGCCTTTACACCACCTCTGCCTATACACCACCTCTGCCTTTACACAACCTCTGCCTTTACACCACCTCTGCCTTTACACCACCTATGCCTTTACACCACCTCTGCCTTTACACCACCTCTGCCTTTACACCACCTCTGCCTTTACACCACCTCTGCCTATACACCACCTCTGCCTTTACACCACCTCTGCCTATACACCACCTCTGCCTTTACACCACCTATGCCTTTACACCACCTATGCCTTTACACCACCTCTGCCTTTACACAACCTCTGCCTTTACACCACCTCTGCCTTTACACCACCTCTGCCTATACACCACCTCTGCCTATACACCACCTCTGCCTTTACACCACCTCTGCCTTTACACCACCTATGCCTTTACACCACCTATGCCTTTACACCACCTATGCCTTTACACCACCTCTGCCTTTACACCACCTCTGCCTTTAAACCACCTCTGCCTTTACCCCACCTCTGCCTTTACACCACCTCTGCCTTTACACCACCTCTGCCTTTACACCACCTCTGCCTTTACACCACCTCTGCCTTTACACCACCTCTGCCTTTACACCACCTCTGCCTTTACACCACCTCTGCCTTTACACCACCTCTGCCTTTACACCACCTCTGCCTATACACCACCTCTGCCTTTACACCACCTCTGCCTTTACACCACCTATGCCTTTACACCACCTATGCCTTTACACCACCTATGCCTTTACACCACCTCTGCCTTTACACCACCTCTGCCTTTAAACCACCTCTGCCTTTACCCCACCTCTGCCTTTACACCACCTCTGCCTTTACACCACCTCTGCCTTTACACCATCTCTGGCCCTCATAGTGTCACAAATGGCCATGTCATATCAGGGCAATATGACACATTCATGGATAAAATATGAGAAGAAAGTCTTGTAAACTGCAAGATACCCTGGGCATCGGACCCGGATGAGTAGTTTCTACAGGGTGTGCGGTTCTGAAATATCAACAACAAAAAATAAAGCTTGGTGAGACGTTGACTTCAAACAGTCACCAACACGAAAACATGCGCCGGCCCTCTTACATTTATCTTTTTTGACTTTCGCGACTAAGAACTGCCTCGGATTGACAAGGGACTGGGAGAGAGGCAGGTGACGAGGAGAGAGGCAGGTGACGAGGAGAGAGGCAGGCGACTGGGAGAGAGGCAGGCGACTGGGAGAGAGGCAGGTGACTAAGAGAGAGGCAGGCGACGAGGAGAGAGGCAGGTGACGAGGAGAGAGGAGACGGCAGAATGGAATGTGTCAGGAAGAGGACATCAATGTAGCAACAACAAGTGTAATGGCAGCCTGATGAGTCAGTGTCTGTTGTAATGGTGTCTGTTGTAATGGTGTCTGTTGTAATGGTGTCTGTTGTAAAGGTGTCTGTTGTAAAGGTGTCTGTTGTAATGGTGTCTGTTGTAATGGTGTCTGTTGTAATGGTGTCTGTTGTAATGGTGTCTGTTGTAAAGGTGTCTGTTGTAAAGGTGTCTGTTGTAATGGTGTCTGTTGTAATGGTGTCTGTTGTAAAGGTGTCTGTTGTAATGGTGTCTGTTGTAATGGTGTCTGTTGTAATGGTGTCTGTTGTAAAGGTGTCTGTTGTAATGGTGTCTGTTGTAATGGCTGCCTGACGAGTCAGTGTCTGTTGTAAAGGTGTCTGTTGTAAAGGTGTCTGTTGTAAAAGTGTCTGTTGTAATGGTGTCTGTTGTAAAGCTGTCTGTTGTAATGGTGTCTGTTGTAATGGTGTCTGTTGTAAAGCTGTCTGTTGTAATGGTGTCTGTTGTAATGGTGTCTGTTGTAAAGCTGTCTGTTGTAATGGTGTCTGTTGTAATGGTGTCTGTTGTAATGGTGTCTGTTGTAATGGTGTCTGTTGTAATGGTGTCTGTTGTAATGGTGTCTGTTGTAATGGGGGTGTTGTAATGGTGTCTGTTGTAATTGCAGCCTGATGAGTCAGTGTCTGTTGTAATGGCAGCCTGATGAGTCAGTGTCTGTTGTAATGGCAGCCTGTCAGACCCAGGTCCACGGCCACCCCGCACCTGTCACCACTCCCAGGAGAGATTACCCACCTGACCCCCTCATCCTTAATATTGCCACACCAGAGACGCTTCTGTCACTAACTCCCCCGTTCTGCTTTCCAAGGTGCCAGACAGGCCAAACGCGTCCACATCTCAGTGTTGTTTATTGATTTCTGAGCCGGCCCTTTAATAGTTTTCCCAGCCCTCCCTGAATGGCTTTTGTAAGCAATAGGGTTTGTACATCTCCCAGATCAATACCTTTTATATTTACAATAAAATTGAAACGGCTTCTTGTGAGGGCCGCGGCGCCCAGCATTTGTCATCCTTGTGCTAGGCAAAACGATGTCATTATCTGAATTAAAACATTTATTTCTGATTAAGAGAGTGTCCTATCTCATTAATTTTTCCCTTTCCAATAGAAGGGGAATGGAATTGTATTGATTTTTGTACTTTTTCCACATCTCCACTACTGGCTGGATAATTGAGAAGTTAGCCAGACTAAATGAAGTTTCTAGTCTAGCAGAGCAGCCAATACCAAGAAAATGTGAGGTGTTTTTGTGGGAGCATGGCTTTAATTTTGGACCGGCAGAAACGGGACACTGAACAAATTGGATTATGGCCAGAGCAAAGGTGTTGGTGCTGGTTATCAGGGGGCAGGGTAATGTGGTGTTGCTTTGGACCTAGACACCATAGCAATACGACATATGACAGCACCCAGATATCCACCTCATTACAGCCTGATTAATAAGATGAGAGAACCAACGTGTGATGATGATAGCTCAGCGTCTGAGAATTTGGTTAGTGGGGTACAACGAAACACGATCAATGATTGGACCAGACCGTTCAAGAGAGGCAATTGATTAAGCATTATCAAATTAATGAGATTGGATCAAGCTGTGGTGCTCGTTTGCTATCGGCAGCAACAACATGTTCAGCTGCACACAATTAGATAGGCGAAAACCATTTTCTTAGATATAAAAAACAGAGAGGATGTGCGTGCATACACTTTAGAGATTAAATTAAATTAAAGTGCATTATGTTTCAGAAGGTAATGAATTCACCCACTGTCATGTTTAATACATATTATATTGAACATAAAGTTTAGGTCTTTCGTCCCGCCCATTTCTCCTGCCTCCGACATGTTGACTACGAGTCCACCAGGATGTTGACACGCGCCCATGTTAGGAGATGATCCATGTTATTCTGATCACCTGTTGAAATGTTTTGGGACAGAGCACAATATATTGTTAGGACCAACACCAGACCATCCACGCCCATGTGTGCGCAGATAATGACCAAACACAATTGCTGACTGAACGCCGCTCCTCCAGACACAGGATGTCACTGACCCTGTAGAAGTCTGACGCTACAGGAAGTTGCACTGGGACTGAGAGAAAATATTGTCGAACTTTGCGCGGGCCTCGTCCATCACGGCCCCGGTCCACCTGTCAGGGAACGATAGTGAGAGGAAGAGGAAGGAGGAGAAAGGAGGAGGGAAGAGAACAGGAGCGAGGGAGAGCGAGAGAGAGTCCGAGGCATCTCGTGTCCATCTGATAACTGATCGATTGACCACATGCCACCTCCGTCCACACACTCCACCACCCATCTCACCTCCAACCCTCAACCCAAACCTCACCATCGTTCCCTCCTCCGTCCACCTCTTTATTCTTCTAACCCTCTTCGCCTCTAGCGCTCCGTACCTTCGTCGCTCTACGCCGAACAGATGGACGTGTAGCTAATTGGCAGCGGAGTTGAAGTGGGGCGCCTGTCAAGGCCCGGAGCTGGTATATGGGAGTCCAGAGAGGTGTGCCGCGTGAGATACAGAGAGACAGAGGAACAGTGAAACAAAGTGATATAGAAGGGCATGGAGGTAAATGGTCAGGTCAAGGGGGGGCGGCGAAAAAGGTTTTTAATAAGCTGCTGTTGTGTCTGATGTATAGTGGGTTGAGGAAGTGGGTTGCATATTCATAACGATAATTTTTAAATCATGTAAATATTTGATGTAATTCGGGCAGGGTATGATCTCTGTTGAGAGCTTTTTGTAATACATTTTTTCTGTGCGTCTCAGATTTATCGTTTTAAGTATTAAGTAACTTTTAAAGCAAAATATATAGAAAAGACCAAATAACGGGGATTTTAAAACGATTAATATGTCTGCCATAAAATTGGTTGGATAGAAAAACAAGGCATCTTTCCATTTGTTAATCTGTATAAACGAAGCCGCGGGCCTGGCCTCACAGTGTTCAATGAACAGCTTAATTTGCAGTTGCCTTTTTATGCCCCGAGTAATCTGAGGTGGGATGCAGAAAGGTTGGCTACATTTATCACAAACAGCAGCTTAACATAAGTGAAAAATTACAGGATTCCCAATGACCTTCCAACCAATCACGACTGGTAATTACACTCATTCATTACCAAGGGCCAAAGATGGAGGGGTACAGAGATGACCCTTCAGCTAACAAAAATGTTTATAGATGGGAAAGGAGAAGGAAATGCTAATAAGACCACTGGAATATATCTAACAGTGAACAGTTCTGTGTAAAATACTCATCATTCTGATCATAAAACAAACTAGGATTCAATGTAATGGCGTGAGTGGATAAGTGGATTAGCAATCAGTGACTAGGGAACATCGTGGGAATTGTTCCTCCGGAGTAGCTATTCTACATAAAAAATACCATGACATATTTTTGCAAGACATATTTTTATATTTTTAAGTATTCTAGAATAATATTGACAGAAAGCATTCTAGAACAATAATATAAACAGTTAGTATTCTAGAATAATAATTACAGAAAGCATTCTAGAACAATAATATAAACAGTTAGTATTCTAGAATAATAATTACAGAAAGCCTTCTAGAACAATAATATCAACAGTAAGTATTCTAGAATAATAATTACAGAAAGCCTTCTAGAAACATAATATCAACAGTAAGTATTCTAGAATAATAATTACAGAAAGCATTCTAGAACAATAATATAAACAGTAAGTATTCTAGAATAATAATTACAGAAAGCATTCTAGAACAATAATATAAACAGTAAGTATTCTAGAATAATAATTACAGAAAGCTTTCTAGAGTAATAATATCAACAGTTAGTTTTATAGAATACTTTGTCAGTTCATCGGATTGAGGTGTTATTATGCAGAATGTAAATGAAGTAGTAAGGATGCCGATTGAACATTTCTATTTATTGTATTTTCCGTAGGCTGTTACATATTCCTTTACAATTACGCAGACGGAGATCTCTTTTCTCCAATTGTGTTGGCTGTGTCTGACTGTCATTTGAACACAATTATTTTCTCATCGTTTCGTTTACCAGACCAAGAATAAGATCACCTGTGAAAAAAATGTTTTTCTACACTGCCTATGTTTGGCTTTGCAGACTAAATGAGTTTCTTTATATCACATCTCCTCCCAGGTCTGGAGAGAGAGAGAGAGAGAGAGAGAGAGAGAGAGAGAGAGAGAGAGAGAGAGCACACAAGAACAAATCAGGACCACAATCTCTGTCTCTCTCTGCTGCACTTGAAAACTTGACATCTTGCCCGTCTGTAAATTGATTTTCCAGACTCGGAGCCATTGGATATGTGTGTTTGTGTGTGTGAGTGTTTGTGTGTATGAATGTTTCTGTGTTTGTGTGCATCGTGTTGGTGCATATGTGTGTCATTGTGTGTGTGTGTGTGTGTGTGTGCATCGTGTTGGAGCATATATGTGTCATTGTGTGTGTGTGTGTGTGTGTGCATTGTGTTGGTGCATATATGTGTCATTGTGTGTGTGTGTGTGTGTGTGTGTGTGTGTGTGTGTGTGTGTGTGTGTGTGTGTGCTTGGCCCCAGGCTTGTCCAGGGTCATTCCCTATCTCTCGGCATTGCACTGGTCCGGGCGGCTCTCTGCTGTCATTATTCCGCGTTCATCGACAGAGAACTACGAGTTGGCTTGAAAGCCATCAGGTGGGCTGGAAAGCAGATAATTGAGGTGATGTCGTCAAGGCGACTGAGGCTGTTGAGTACAGAAGCCCCGAGGTCCCTCCCAGTGACGGACAAAATGGGGAATAACACACTGAAAATCAAGCACACACTCACACACACATTCCATCCTAACACAAGTTATCCCGATTCCCCATCCTAGCCCATCGAAACAGACGTGCTGTCAGTGAGGTATAATATCCCAAATTCACTCCACCAGCCTTATCTGAATGCCTGGGACACATATTCCACTAGGAGACAGAGAGTTGACCTGAACTAACTTCATATCCCTGTCCGTTCCATCCGACGAGTTGCAAAACTTCTGAAGTCCTTTTGGAAACCCGTTAAGACAAAGCAAGTTGCAAAGCTGCATGTCAAGAGACGGGGACACGGAGAAAGAAATTGAGGTTATTAGCTCTTTTCCATTCCAAATGCCCCCCCGCCCCACCATCTGAATCAAATGTGTCTGGAGGAAATGTCTGGATATTAAATGCCCGTACATCAATAACTGTCTTTGGAATCCATCTATATTTTGTGTTAGTTGCTAGATATTTTTCTTTCTGTCAGCGCCGAGAACCAAAACATTTCCATTAGATCTCCAGACCGGCACTCACAAATCATTTGTGCTCATAAGTTCATCACAGCTGATGGATTAGATCAGTATTTACATCAAGGTTCCTTGGTGTTTCTCCGTCGAACCTAAGTCTCAAATGTTTTGCGATGTTTGTTACACTGTCCTCTTATATAAACATGAATTAACATTTCTATATCTCTAGGTAAGGAAATCTACATTTTTTTAATGTAACTTTCTTTTTGGATCTTTCTCTGAACATTATCTTTAATATAACTTTGAGGAAACCTGTTTGGTTGTTATAGAAGTAGAACAATCATAAAGAAATCCTTAATGTTCTATAAGATAAAATGGCGAAACCAGTTTCAGTTTAAACCTTCATGTTAGAGTAAATAAATGCCAAAAACAAACGTATGAGTCAAGTTTTCTAAATGTGCTAAGAATATTTCAAAGCAAAGCAGCAGTCATTTAACGAAGAAACATCAAATAACCACACTCCCATCAAACCTGAAAACCAGCAAAGATCAGACAACCAGTTGATTTTTGCAACCTTACGGTCGGAGGACTTATTTTTAACTCGTATGCAAGTGGTGTCTAGAGATCATTGGCAGCCTGTCGGAGTCCAAATCCACGCCATCGATAATTCACCAACGCACACAAAGACACAACAGCCTTGTTAGACATCACGTGTCAATAATTCAATATCGCAGATCCGCTGCCGGGTGCCATGCTCCCTGACTGACTGGCATATCGTGCTGGAGCTGGATGGCAGGAAAGGACAGGAGGACGCTGGGTGAAGCGCCCACTGACGAGCCGACCCGTCAGGCCCGTCAATACCTCAACCCCGTGTCACTGCGCTCCGAGGAGAGACCCAGAGAGTAGGGTCGCTCCACAACGGCTGTTTATTACCAGGGGCACCGTCAGCAACTATCACCTGTCCCCCCCCTACCGCCACCTCCACCCCACCTCCACCGCACCTCCACCCCACCCCGGAATTTCTGCAGACTCCACTGTAACGACGGGGATCCGGGGCGACCCCTCCCTAAACCCCGGGGGTCCTGCCACGTAGCCCCTCTCGGCTCGCGGTATTGACCCGTGCTGTCACCCTGCCACCCCCGTGACCCCATCTCGGTATCGGGCGATCCATGGAGGAGCCACGGGTTCAAATGATTTCCCACACCTCCCGATGGCCTGTTTTCACAGTGAGCTGATTGCTAATGACAACAGAAGAGCGGGCGTCATGGAGACGCCGCAGACACTCTCCGTGGAATATCTGCTAGAGTTCCGACCGGGGGTCCGGCGTTTCTGGGACCTGAGAGCGTGTCGCGTGGGGGAGGGTGAGGAGAATCCAGCACGAATCTGCATCTTGACCCCTTGAATATATAACAAAACAATCAACTGAGCATCAATCAATCAATCAATGTTATTTTCTGAAACCCTTTTTTACATCAACAGCTGTCACAAAGGAGCAGACCGTTCACAAAATTGACATTTAATCAATACGAAATTCTCAGCGTTGTAGCATGTAGGTACAGTACATACACAGAGGGACAGATATATGCATTGATGGGGCACGGAAACAGGAAATTGCCCAGCAACTTTATAAATCTCCAACCATTCTCCTGTTGCCACAGCAACCAGGCACCGCCACTGAAGATGGGCTACGAGTGCCGAGCATCCATTGGCGCCGGGGGGTAAATGGGCTCAGCTCTGGCTACCCGGTATGACTCGCGGGCATGGTGCGTGTCCCCCCACAATCCCACCCTCTCGCTTCTTAATGGAAATGCCAGAGAAATGCCCGGCGGGTTCGAACACATCCGTCCGCCCGCCAACCCCCTCCCTGCCCCCACCCCCGGGCCCCGCCACCCCCCCAGGCTCCACAGTCCGCCTCGTTCTCAATTTACAAAACCGAAAATCTCCCATTAATCAAAAGTTACAAACAGACTTTGCCGTGTCATAACTCTGGCGATGGCTTTTCCCCTGATTGATTCCTATACACACATAGTGTCGGATTACCATAATGTGTTCTCCGGGCGAATATTCCGGCGGGGGCACGGGAGCGAACGGGGGATCGTTGGGCGGAGAGGGACGGTGGGAGGGAGCGAGCGAGCGGGTAGGTCGGCGGTGGAGGAGGGGGGGAGGAGGCGTGTGCGGCGGGGAGTACGCGTACGGATGAAAGTAAATAACAAATGATCTGAGCTCCACCTCATCGGGAGTGATTTCAATCCAATGTTCCATCATAGCAACCGGTCGACGAGAGTGTTTGGTGTTCAGGCTATCAATTACAGATATGTGTAGGCAGGCAGACACTATCATTTGGCTGATTGTCACCAGTCCACAGCAGTGACACCAGGAAGTGATCCATCACTCTATTTCCTGTGACGCGTGGAGAAAGATGAAGGCGTTCTGGAGGCCCCCAGCCCGTTCACCGCCCGCTCCCGTGCCAAGCTCTTTAACATTCCTGGGGGACACACATTCTAATGCAGACATTTAACCTTTCTTCCTTCAGCCATTTTTCTTTCCGATCTCTGAGCCAGGGTTAGATTGATGTATTTTGACTGGGAAAAAATACGAAGCTTCTGCTGTTGATTAAACTCACTTTGTGTGCATACAGCTGGCTTCTCTGTGTTTACTTCCTGGGTTGACCCTATTGGTTAGACGGAAGAGCATCTTTGATGTACGCTTTGGGTATTTAGCTTAGTGTCACAAAGCCTTGTCTGATAAAACAAAGGTACGTTGGTGTCTGAGACAGCACTGAAGTCCCATCTCAAAACTGCAACAAGAACACAAACCCAATGGAATCTTTAATAACCAATCATTTCTATACACTGTAAATGCCGATTCAAGTATATACGCTGTAATAACACAACTATTTATGTTCTAACAATAAGTTACAGTATTCAGAGTAGATACTCGAAGAAAACTCTCAATTTTCTCATGAACTTGGATAACAGTGGTTATTTTCCGATATGTATTACGGTCGTATGATAACACATTGTATTACTGATACTGGTACTGATAGTGATATTGGTACTGATATTGATACTGGTACTGATAGTGATATTGATATTGATACTGATACTGATAGTGATACTGGTACCGATAGTGATATTGGTACTGATATTGATACTGATACTGATAGTGATATTGGTACTGATAGTGATACTGGTACTGATAGTGATATTGGTACTGATAGTGATATTAGTACTGATAGTGATACTGGTACTGATAGTGATATTGGTACTGATAGTGATATTGGTACTGATAGTAATATTAGTACTGATAGTGATATTGATATTGATACTGATACTGATACTGATAGTGATATTGGTACTGATAGTGATATTAGTACTGATAGTGATATTGGTACTGATAGTGATACTGGTACTGATAGTGATATTGATATAGATACTGATACTGATAGTGATATTGGTACTGATAGTGATATTAGTACTGATAGTGCTATTGGTACTGATAGTGATATTAGTACTGATAGTGATATTGGTACTGATAGTGATATTGGTACTGATAGTGCTATTGGTACTGATAGTGATATTAGTACTGATAGTGATATTGGTACTGATAGTGATATTGGTACTGATAGTGATATTGGTACTGATAGTGATATTGGTACTGGTACTGATATTGATACTGATACTGATAGTGATATTGGTACTGATAGTGATACTGGTACTGATAGTGATATTAGTACTGATAGTGATATTGGTACTGATAGTGATATTGGTACTGATAGTGATATTGGTACTGGTACTGATATTGATATTGATACTGATACTGATAATGATATTGGTACTGATAGTGATACTGGTACTGATAGTGATATTAGTACTGATAGTGATATTGGTACTGATAGTGATATTGGTACTGATAGTGATATTGGTACTGATAGTGATATTGGTACTGGTACTGATATTGATATTGATACTGATAGTGATATTGATACTGATAGTGATATTGGTACTGATAGTGATACTGGTACTGATAGTGATATTAGTACTGATAGTGATATTGGTACTGATAGTGATATTGGTACTGATAGTGATATTGGTACTGATAGTGATATTGGTACTGGTACTGATATTGATATTGATACTGATACTGATAGTGATATTGGTACTGATAGTGATACTGGTACTGATAGTGATATTAGTACTGATAGTGATATTGATACTGATACTGGTACTGATGCTGATACTGGAGAGGAGGAGGCAGAGCCACACACACACACGCACACACACACACACACACACACACACACACACACGCACACACACACACACGCACGCAGAACACATCTGGATCCAAACAGACAACCACAACAGAGCCCAGTTGGACCGCCAGGTGAGCAGGCTATTAGAAACTAATAGGAGTCCTAGAAATCATTACTGTATTAATACGTTTCGTGAATTCTCACATGTACCTCGATTATCCCTGGTAGACTCCCGTTAAATCTGGTCCGTCCTCCGTTGGGCAGCAGACACCAGACAACGCAGCGAGAGTAAACTTTAGTCCTTTCAATGCAATCTCCGCCGTGAGCAGTGACTCTATCAATCTGTAGGACTGGGGGAAGATTGTCTAATCTGGTGCCCAGGGAGACCTCATCAGTCTGAGGCTCGTTGAGTGTCTGTTCAGCCCGGGCCTGGAGCCCGGTCCTGGCTCTGTGGCTCATTGCTGCTTATCGCTGCTCTGGTTAACATTATCACCCTCATCTGTAAACACAGCCATCCATCACCCGGGCGCCAATAGCAACCCCCCTGTTATACAAACAGATAGAGAAGGTGTATGCTCTTATAATTTGCTCATCTCTAGGAGAAGGAATAATAACAATCTCAGTTTGACGTTCAGTGAGTGACGCCCTCATTTGATGTTCTCTCTCGTCGCCCACTCCCCCAACGCCTCCTCTCTCCCTTCCCCCTTCCATTCTCTCTCTCTCTCTCTCTCTTTCTCTTATTGTGTTTATTCCCTCCTTTTCATTTTCTCCCTGTCCTTTGCCCTCTCCTTGGAAGCCCCCACCCTCCCCGCATAACGTGCTGGCAGAGAGTGTATTAATGACGTGGCACCTTTTGACACATTAGTGTCGCGTAATGGTTTGAAATACTGTGCCAGTGAGGAGCCAGTGAGGAGTCAGTGAGGAGACAGTGAGGAGTCAGTGAGGAGCCAGTGAGGAGTCAGTGAGGAGACAGTGAGGAGACAGTGAGGAGTCAGTGAGGAGCCAGTGAGGAGTCAGTGAGGAGACAGTGAGGAGTCAGTGAGGAGTCAGTGAGGAGTCAGTGAGGAGTCAGTGAGGAGCCAGTGAGGAGTCAGTGAGGAGCCAGTGAGGAGTCAGTGAGGAGTCAGTGAGGAGTCAGTGAGTAGCCAATGAGGAGTCAGTGAGGAGTCAGTGAGGAGTCAGTGAGGAGTCAGTGAGTAGCCAGTGAGGAGTCAGTGAGGAGCCAGCGAGGAGTCAGCGAGGAGTCAGCGAGGAGCCAGTGAGAAGTTAGTGAGGAGTCAGTGAGGAGCCAGTGAGTAGCCAGTGAGGAGCCAGTGAGGAGTCAGTAGGGAACCAGTGAGGAGTCAGTGAGGAGTCAGTAGGGAGCCAGTGAGGAGTCAGTGAGGAGTCAGTGAGGAGTCAGTAGGGAGCCAGTGAGGAGCCAGCGAGGAGTCAGTGAGGAGTCAGTGAGGAGCCAGTGAGGAGTCAGCGAGGAGTCAGTAGGGAACCAGTGAGGAGTCAGTAGGGAACCAGTGAGGAGTCAGTGAGGAGTCAGTAGGGAACCAGTGAGGAGTCAGTGAGGAGTCAGTGAGGAGCCAGTGAGGAGCCAGTGAGGAGCCAGTGAGGAGTCAGTAGGGAACCAGTGAGGAGTCAGTGAGGAGTCAGTGAGGAGCCAGTGAGGAGTCAGTGAGGAGTCAGTAGGGAACCAGTGAGGAGTCAGTGAGGAGTCAGTGAAACTCCTATCAGGAGCAGATGTACTAGTCGGAGTGACAGAACCGGTCGGAAAACAAGTAGCTGAGCCACTGAGCAACCAACAGAAGCCGCTTAACTCCTGATAAGAGTCGGCGGTCCCAGGCGAGCTAATGCTGTTACCAGAGATGGTTTAGAGCTGGAGATAGCCATCTAACGGGTTTATAAATGAATGGACACACTTCATGTGGAAGGAGGACTTTGGGAGGATCAGGGGAGAGTCGATGAAATATCTGATCTGAACCACAGACCTTGGAGACCGGCTTATGGCTCAGCCGGGGAGACTTCTCCAAAGGTGTCATTCAAAAAAATGTAATAATAAGTACGTAACATGTAAAATGTACTTAACATTACGGACCTGAAGTAAACCCATGACAATAGGTTGACAGATTGGCCATCGTTTGTATTTCTGTAAAATAATTGATATAATGTCATTTATATTCATTTATTTATTAAGTTAAATTAGAGAACTTGACTTCCCCAAAACCATCTTACATAATAGTGTGTTGACTTAGGGTTAACATGGACACATCTATATTTCTAGAAAACACAAGACAAACTTTTAGGTGTAAATTGCTGATCATTAGATCTTCTATCTCCATTCTATCGGTAGGAGGAATAAACCTACAGACATTATGCATTCCTCAAGTGTACTGACTCACAGAGCCTTGATCCGAATGCTCTCTGAATAGCAAACGATTGCAATGTAAATGGACGTATTCTTCTCTGTATTGAATTGTTTTTTTAATCGTTTCCTCTGTGCCAAGAAGTAAAGACAACAGATTGTGTCTAAACAGCATTGGAACTGATGACCCTTCCACACGGCAGTAACGATATGGCCCGACGACACGACAACACAGGGTCAATCACATTGTTCCTGGATGCTCGCTGACACCTGCATATTCGTCCTGTGGAGGGAGACAATTGGATTCTGGGATTTTAAATAAATGCTTGTTGCCGTGGTGAACATTCTATGACAAAGATACGAAGACCTGTGGGATGTTTTGTAATGTTTTGTGATGTTTTGCAATCGTTTACATTACAATCAAATGTGATTCATAAAGCCCATATCAGCAATTGACTAATACCCAAAACAGGAAACCCTTAAAAGCAAGCAACAAAGGCGTTGACTCAAAATGCTATACGAAAACTTACTTGTAGGTCAGAACTTGGGAAGAAACCTAGAGAGGAACCAGACTCTGAACGTTGGCCAATCCTCTGCTGGCTGTGCTAAGTACATTTAAAAACAGAACTAAATTAGTTCAAGATTTCCAAGCCTTTAGATCAAATGATTGCATTATGAATGTGTAGCTAGCATCATCTTTCAAAATGAAACACTCTCACCATTATAGTTAGCAACGTGAGAAAAGGAAGATATGCTTGGAAAGAAAATCATTGTCTACTAATGTTTCGATGGGATGACCCATTGCTAACAATCCTTCAGATTGAATTTATGCATAATAAAGAAGAATATCTATTTAGCCGGCTGGCATCCTGACCATCTAGAGAACGTGGAGCCGAGGAAAGCCCTGCAGAAACGAATGTTCCCTGGCCTAGAAATGTCTTTAATTAATAGCACATTTTACATAATGATTACACTGTAATTGCGCCGACTAGCAGAGTGTCATTAAATATACCCTTGCTCCTCTACAACACCCTCTGGCTAAAAAGAATGAGATAAACTGGAAACCTCCACGCAACAGGTTCATAAATAACATTTAAGCCCCATACAAGGAAAGTACTTATAAATAATAAATATTTGCCTTTTGTAATTGAACAAAAAACCACTGCCTCCTTCCTCTCCACACCCCCACCCCACACACACTCCCCCCGCCCTCCCGACCGTCGCCACGTTGTCTTTGTGAAGTTATAGTCTAGTCGAGGGAGCGGGGTGGGGGGGGGCTCGTTTTTACCTCCCTAGTAAGTGCTGAATAATTTATTTGCCGGCTAATAGTCAACACTGTCAACGCGGCCTGGTGAAAATATACCTGCGTCCAGACAGATGTGTCGACGTACCGGGAGGTGATTATTCCCTGCTTCCAGATATTTGGTTGGATGCCGGCCCTGTATACACTGCAGTAAATCACTGCCTTCCAATTACCTGGCTCCATAAAACAGGGCTCGCATTCAAATCAGGCATCAAAACGGAGACAGAGACGGCCTGAATGCCTGGGTATTGTTTCTCTGAGGGTGAGACGGGGACGGGTACAGGGACGGGGGGACGGGGTGGACGGGGTTAGAGAGGCTTGTAGATTTCTTTCTTGTTTAATGGCGATACCTTTTCCATCGTGAGGCCTGGTCCCAGGTTTCTCTGACTTCCTGCTGATGCTGGGTCACCTTCTGGGAAAGAAACGAAATTGTCACGTTCCAACTATGTACAACTGAAAAGAGGAAGAAATATTCAATTCCGGGGTAAGGCTTTAGACGCTCTGTGGAGGTCTCGGGGTGAAGGCCCTTGCAGGGCCTGTTAACCCACAGCTATATTAGTATGGAGCTCACAGACGGAGCGCGTATGCCCTGCCAATATCTCTACATCAGATTATCTCTGGATCCACAGGATTTGTAATGTGATTCCCGTCTCGTGTCTGAGCGACAAACTGTCAGGCATCTGTGAGTGACGGGGGTAGCGGGACGACCAGCATGTGAGGACTACGATATCTGGGGTGAATATGCCCCTTCGAACATGAGTAACTACAAGCGTCTGTATTCTCAGCAAAAGTCACATATGTAGGTCGCGTTTACATTGGCACATATTTATCATATCATGTTCTCCACAGATGAGCAATGACTGGAAAATATTAATAAGTTAACGAAAAGGAAGGTTGTTAGAGCTGTTTTGATGTCGTTTATGTTTATTTAAATTGGGTCAGTTTTGCTGGGGTTAGAGGTCACACAGTGGGTCAGCTTGATGAGGTCGTGGGAAACTCACACATCTGTATAGGTTATCTATGACTAAACATGATATCATTTGCCTGTGAGAAAGCACTGCACAACATGCATGTTTCCTATTCCCAAACTGACCTCAATGGCGTTCCGGTGTAGGGCTGCAGTGTGAGTGTATTTCCACGTCTAGCCCGCTCGTGTCCTCACCTCTTGCCCTCCCTGGTGAACCAACATTGTGTCTATGACAAATTCTTCCCGGGTCGTTGTCATCACACATGCAGATATCCCAGGTGCTCCTCCTTCAGCAGACCACGGCTTAACGATGGATAAGAAACACTCAGGATTCTCTCCCTCTCCACCGCCTGCCTGTCTCAGGGTGTATTAAAGTCGACCCGCCCCCCCGCATACACCTCCGCATCACCCCATCCCTTCATTGCCTCATCCCTCCATCCCATCCAACCGCCCCGCCAACCGAACGCCGCCGACGGATTACGTTTAGGCGGAAAGCATCAATAACCGGAAAAACGAAAAAGGGCCTCGTCCAGTACAAAGAGTTGTCACAGGCGCGGGCAAACGACTCTCCACCGGCGCTCATCTTGGCTGCAATCATAATCTGAGTATACATCAGGCGCTGACACGGACATCTCCTGCTTCTCCGGTTTCATCCTCCGAGGCAGTGATCACGGCACGGCGCGCTCAACCCCGCGGAAATGTAGAAATAATTTTCATTCAAACGTATTAACAGTCAAAATATGAAAATCCATCACGGCGGTGTGCGAGGGAGAGGCTTCCTAAGAAGCAATCAGAGGCTCGGTGTGTGTTCTTTGTCTTTGGCGACTGTGAGACAGGGCCCAGATTACTATGAGCCAGTCCTGATCTGCATAATGGTCCCCCTCGGAGCCCTTATACCTTCCTGCCGATCCATTACCTTTACGAAGCTCCCGGCCGGGCTATTGCACGGCTCCACTCGCTTCTCCTTTTAATATGCTTCCTTTGGAATGAGAAGGAGAACTCGACAAGAGTTTTAATACCTTTTTACGAAGGCAAGCGTGCCGAGCATCTATCCGTCTTCCACCAACTGGTAGACACGTTTATGTTCCCGAGGACAGGTTATGTCCCGCCATTTTAAAGAGCAAAAACTTGCCCTTTTCAGCTAATTTGGACAAAAGTACGTCCGCAATGTCAAGGTGGTGCGAAGGGTTGCCGGGCCAAGACCGCATTGGATCCTTGACTACCATTGGACTTGATTTGAATGTCTAACACCCAGATAAAAAATGTCTGGTCGCGCGGACCTATGTCGGAATGTCCAACGCCATATCTCCCTCTGATGGCTCGATTGGCACATTGGCGCAGAGATTAATGATTTCAGCGACCCCGTGAGTCAAGTTAAACACGAATAATCGTACGGCCACAGACGACCGTTACCGCGGAAATGAATTCCCTTTGCGTTGCCGTGGCAGTGTGTCATCGGATCCGCACACGTACGCATGAAGATGTAGAACGGTATCATTTAGCCAGCCAACCATCTTATTAAAGAACATCAAAATATCATTTCTCCCCTTTTTCATCGGGAGGAGAGAGGATGTTAGTTCTATCTATTCACAGGAAATGGAAATGAAGGCAGTTTTAGCCTGGAAGCCACCCAAGCTTGTCAGGACACGGGCTGAGGTTTTATGTCACGTCGTTTATCTGCAGTTTATATTTTCTATGACCGCATTGTCTCTTTCAAGAACCTTTGAAAAACACACACGCTGTAAAAAGAGCCACCTCTTATCTGTGGCGTGACAATAGGGAGTGTTTTTGTAACAATCACGCTGTCCGAATGAACCGCAAATGATGGGACACATTTATGGTTTCATAGTCTGATTACATATAGAGATGGGACACATTTATGGTTTCATAGTCTGATTACATATGATTACAAAGATGGGACACATTCCTGTTACCTGCAGTGAAAATAAGTACTTCAATATTTTGTCATGTGCATTTCACGGGCCTAATGTATTTTGTGCTTTAGTTGTATTTCGTATTTCACTGAACACCTGTTTCACCGTCTTACTAGATTGTTGCTTGGAGCTTATTAGAGAAATTCGGTCCAGCATGAATAGAAATAAACTGTATATGATATTTTTTATTTTTACAAACATGGTCTGTGTCCTGCAAGGAAACTTTGACAGTCAGTGATGGGCAGGTATATATTTATATACTAAAGGAATTATTGAAAACAGTATGATAACCATTTGAACCTCCTCTCACATAAATGACCGCTACACAGCCTGTAAAATGGAAATACACATAACACACTCACACGCCGAGACACAAAGATTGCTGACATCGTGTGAGCATTGCGTGCTCCGAGAGTGTTTATTAAATTGCATATCAAGGCAGAAAATTGAAAAACCCTTGTTCTTGTAACCCCCCGGTCCATTCCGCCCTTCTTTCCCGGACCTCCCCTAGCACGAGGGCACCCAGCAGGAATTATAGCTCGGTGAAGAGCAGTGGCAAAGCCTGGGAGATTCATAGACAGTAGAAATGATAAAGTCTGGTACGGGAGAAACGCTACCGATGCAATAACAGCCAGAGAGGGTCACGATAAAGTTTAGTTTAACGACAAGAGCAAATAACTCGAACATTTGGCCGGGCCGCTGAACCTTTTGCTCGTGGATCGCATCTGATATATCAGAGGGCAACTGGCCGTGACTGCCGGGCGATTGTTTCGCTCGTCCCCCGGAGGCGTGGACTGCAGGTGATAGATGCCGGGGCCGGGTGGCAGGTGTCCATATTATAGAGTTATTCAGTTGGAAATCCTGCCGGAGTGGACACTGACACTGGGCCAGGCCTCGCAGGGTGGATGGGGCCTGGCTGCGTTATTGTTACTGCACAGCTGACATCTCTCAGGCCCGGGCGCCGGTCCCTTTGGACCTCCGGCAGGTCAGCGCCACTGCAGCACGGCGTAACCGCTGGTCTATATGCACTAACTGGGTACCGCGTAGCCCCCCGAGGCCATAACCAATCTGCCACACTAGCGCGCTAACGGTTTGTCTCTGAGACGCAGCTAGTCGAGTGCGCTAATGGCTAATAGTCGCCCACTGAGGTGATGACCGAGCTGCTTTTGATGTCGAGGCCTGGTGTGGCTAGCCTCTTGAGGCTGGGGCAGTATGCCACTAATCGCTGGTTAAACGTCAGAGACACAGGGCTGTGGGTCGTGTTGCTGGGTTCTAGTCTGTCTATAGCCGTGTCGTCCGCGCTAAACAAGCCTCGCGTTAAAAACCGTCGTCGTACATCTGGTCCGAATGCTGTGCGACCAGGTGTGAAACACAAAAACCCACACCAGGGCGATTATGACGATCCATCTCTGGCGTCTGAACATCCTTACTAAAGCGCGTTCACGCATTATCGCGTTACGAGAGAAACAAAGGGACATATTCAATTTGCTCCGCGAGTCATCCATCACGCATTTACTGCCACCTTAAGCACGGTGAGTGATGACGGCAGGCCGGCCATGGCCCGCGGTAGCTGGGGGGCTCACGGGACGTTCTCCGGGTGGCATAATGGAGGCTCAGATTCGGCTCGGGGTTGTGAGGACCAGCGGGAGAGACGGGGAGATGGATGACAGTGTGGCGCACAGCGGATAGTTTTCCCACAAATCAATCACCGCGCGTTTCCGTCCAAATGCATCGGTTTGGGCGAACATTTCGGACAATATTATGAGTAGACCTTTGGGGAAAGACAGTGCTACTACCTCTGTATGCATACGCACAAACGCTGAAGTAAGACACGGTCACAGAGGTAAAACGGTCCCTTTTCAGGGTAAACAGAGCACGATGGTCGCTAACAAGGGAAGGCCTACGACCACCCTCTCAGCTCCGCTAGTTGCTAGCGCGTTTTCAGTTAAAGGGGCCCACTTAGGGGCCCAGTTAGGGCAGAGATTCTTGAATGCGGTCCCCTCAATGCAGATCAATTTGAAGGTCCATTATCCGAGGAGAATGTCCGAGACAAAAGGAAGACAGCTAGTGACAAATGATTTGGCCCATAATAGGGTGGAAGACACACTTACCATGCTAACAACATGGCGTCAGAACGGACCCCACCTCCCCATGGAAAACAAACAATGTGGTTCCTATTAATCACTTGGTGCTTGTCATCATTACCCCTAAACGAATGACTATCACATCAACATAACAATGCAGCGCGCCGCGACGCGAATCCACCGAGAGACACATCTGAGCTTTTCCAATTTCCGAAACGGTAACAAAAAAAACGAGATACAGAGTTGGCCGCCGTCGTCGTCGGAGAATATGGCGCCGAGCGTCGGTGTTCTAACCTTGCAGACACACTGTTGTCCTTATTCGGTACAGGTTGGGATAATGTGGCGCCCCGCGGGATCCAGAGGACCTGATTGGTGATTAGAGGTATAATTAAGAGCAGCTTTGACACAGCCTCTGTCTCCCCACCTCCCTCTTTTGCCCCCGTTCCAACTCCCCTCTCCATTTTCCCCGTCTCCTCCCAATCCCCCCCCGTCTCTCCTAAAAACCCCTCAAGGCCACTTCTCATCTGTGTTTATGGGTCCTCACCCCTTTATCCCACAACAAAAGGAAGCCTCTCCACACAATCCCCAGCCAGCTGCCTGCCTGCCTGCCTGCCTGCTTCTCGCTTTCTCAGCCCGGATACCTCCGCGGACCAGGAAGACGTCGGTGCGAAACGCGGGCGGACAATAAAAAGAAATTCGAGTTAAACTAAAAAAAAGTTGCGCCATATTTGCTCAGACAAACTATGATGAAAGGCAATGAAGACACGAGATCCTGGTGCAGGTATCAATATAAATATTACCGGAAGGTCAATTAATATGTAAATTAACTCCTCCATTTAATTAGCTATTTAACTATTTTCCAAGGCATGGACATATTAAATCACGCTTAAAGACCCCGCTAACTAGACACCTGACAATAGTGCTTGGGAGTCACGGGCCCATAAACTACCGGCTTGACCTATAAAGAGCCGCGAGTCCGCTAATTCCATCTCAGGCTAATTTTATGACTTGCATAAAATAACCATAGTGCAGCATTGTGGCTGTAAAGAGGACATGGGTGATAAAACTAGAGCCGGGAAAAGCATCAGAAATCTCCTCTTTACTAGTGTCCTCATTTATTATTCTATTATTCTTTGCAGGGTACCGGGCTCTTGTGAAAGACAAATTACCTTATTATATTAAATAATTTGTGAGGATATTAACCGTTAATCACACATAAACAGCATTTAAAAGGTATTGATTTTCCGGCAGCTCTCAACAGCTTGTTAAATGCATGTCCAATAACAAGATCATAGGTAATCAGCAGAAAACTGCCTGCCAAGGTAGGGGACAAAGGAAAGGTAATGGATGTAACCTGCTCTGACCTCAATACCAACATCATCATCACATGTCTACACCCTGCATCATCATCACATGACTACACCCTACAACCATTATCACACGACTACACCCTGCATCATCATCACATGACTACACCCTACAACCATTATCACACGACTACACCCAGCATCATCATCACATGACTACACCCTACAACCATTATCACAAGACTACACCCTACACCATCATCCCAAGACTACACCCTACAACCATTATTACAAGACTACACCCTGCACCATCATCACTACACTACACCCTACACCATCATCACAAGACTACACCCTACACCATCATCACAAGACTACACCCTCATCATCATCACATGACTACACCCTGCATCATCATCACACGACTACACCCAGCATCATCATCACATGACTACACCCTACAACCATTATCACACGACTACACCCAGCATCATCATCACATGACTACACCCTACAACCATTATCACAAGACTACACCCTACACCATCATCCCAAGACTACACCCTACAACCATTATTACAAGACTACACCCTGCACCATCATCACTACACTACACCCTACACCATCATCACAAGACTACACCCTACACCATCATCACAAGACTACACCCTCATCATCATCACATGACTACACCCTGCATCATCATCACACGACTACACCCAGCATCATCATCACATGACTACACCCTACACCCATTATCACAAGACTACACCCTACACCATCATCCCAAGACTACACCCTACAACCATTATCACAAGACTACACCCTGCACCATCATCACTACACTACACCCTACACCATCATCACAAGACTACACCCTACACCATCATCACAAGACTACACCCTCATCATCATCACATGACTACACCCTGCATCATCATCACACGACTACACCCTGCACCATCATCACTAGACTACACCCTACACCATCATCACACGACTACACCCTGCACCATCATCCCAAGACTACACCCTACAGCATCATCACACGACTACACTCTACACCATCATCATACGACTACACCCTACAGCATCATCATACGACTACACCCTACACCATCATCCCAAGACTACACCCTGCATCATCATCACATGACTACACCCTACAGCATCATCACACAACTACACCCTCAGCATCATCACACGACTACACCCTCAGCATCATCACACGACTACACCCTCAGCATCATCACACGACTACACCCTCAGCATCATCACACGACTACACCCTCAGCATCATCACACGACTACACCCTCAGCATCATCACACGACTACACCCTCAGCATCATCACATGACTACACCCTCAGCATCATCACACAACTACACCCTCACCATCATCCCAAGACTACACCCTACAGCATCATCACACAACTACACCCTCAGCATCATCACACGACTACACCCTCAGCATCATCACACGACTACACCCTCAGCATCATCACACGACTACACCCTCAGCATCATCACATGACTACACCCTCAGCATCATCACACGACTACACCCTCAGCATCATCACATGACTACACCCTGCACCATCATCACAAGACAAGTGTGTGAATGTCCTCCGGGTTGTCCCCTGGTAGCTCCCTACAAAAATGAATCTCCACCAGGTAACAGAGGATTTCATGTGGCATGCAGATCTGTGTGTCCCTCTGGGGCCAGAGGAGGAGATCACGGGTGGAGGAGATCACGGGTGGAGGAGATCATAGGCGGAGGAGATTAGAGGCGGAGGAGATCACGGGCGGAGGAGATTAGAGGCGGAGCAGATTAGAGGTGGAGGAGATCACGGGCGGAGGAGACCACGGGAGAGAAAATAAAGCTGACCCGTCCCCGCCGCTGCCTTTCTCCTCTCGCTGGGCCCAAAGTTAATTTAGGAAAGAGAGGAGCGAGGGCACAGGCCGGGCCTCTGGTTGCGTCGTTGTCTGCCCCGCGTTCAGACCCACGGCGGCTTAGGATTCGGTACCGCAGACGGATATGTGAGTGGATGGACTCACACCTAACGGGTGTCACAGGTGCAACTGATTTATTAAGACAGGCCAATCTTTTATTAGCCCGTGCGTCGTATTTAAATTCCATCTTGGTGGGGAACGGGAAAACGAGGGGAATATTCTCTGGATGAATACAGCTGATTTATTATTCATCCAGACGTGTGGCTACAGCCGGGGGTAATTAATATTAGCCCCGTGTGTGTGTCTTGACAGGTGTATTGAGTAAAGCATTATGTGGGCCATATGACATTAGCCATTTAGTTAAGAAGTGAGTCCTACAGACTGACAGGAGATAAACCAACACACTGTGTTCAGTATATTCTGAACATCACAACACTCGATGCCGTGTGCCAGTGCAAAAAAGCCTTCCAAGACAATACAAGCAAAACTGATTTGATACTAGTCTGTCACGCCAGACTGTTGGAAGAGACAAATTTCAGGGGCAGAGTTTTGTTGTAGGACGAGTGGGTGAAATGAAAAAGCGTCCCCTTTTGTCGGTTATTAGGAGACAAAATGAATACAGGCTGGACGCTAGAGTAATTCAATTACAAGCTGCAGACCTGAGGCTGATTTTATAGTCTTCTCGCTGGGTCGTGAAGAGCGACAAGCTTTGCGAGGTGAACATGACTAAATTGTGTACTCAGCTGGTCTGGACTTGCTGATATATGCTGATGTAGCTTTTAATTGTGGTCTAATGACTCTCCAAAGACAATACGTTTTGATACTGGATATTAGTCTACTAAAGTGAGCAGAATATATTCATTAAATACAGTGACTTACACAAAAATACTCAAAGAGCTTTACAGGGTACATATTGTTTAGCTGGGAATGAAAGATTTATTAAAATGTAATTATTTTTCACATCTGTGTAAAAACATGCATAAGTAATTATATTTATAAAATCATTTTGTAATAAAGTATTATTGTTTGTGATTCTAAAATCAAACGTGATGGATTAAAAAAAAAAAACACGTCATTCCGTGCCATGTTTGGATCAGGAAAAAAACAATCGATTACATAACTTCCGAAAAAAACACAAGAAAAAAAAAGTTCAAATCCGACATTTTCAAATTGGGCTTTTGGATTCGGATTAAAACAACTGTCCGTACCTCTGTTTGTCAGCTGTGTGATGGAGGAAATTGACAGTTGTCATCTGTCGCAGTATTTAATAAATAGCAAGCATGCTGGGATTTCTCTACTGTTCAGATGTGCATCAGAGTCTGTTGGAGTCACTGAGGCAGGGAATATCCACGGGTTTGGGTTGGAGGATGTGCTATGCAGCTGTAACGTCTAGAAAGCCAAACCGTATTGATTCTGATTCTGTCTATTTTCTCGGAGCTTGGCGACATTTCGGCACATTGCTACGACACCTATTTGATGACCTAGGAACGGCCCGATGATGCTGTCTGGGACCATTTGACGAGCCGGACAGGTCCTGGAATAAGGGGGGATTGGAGGGAGGGGGGGGGTGTAGCTTAGCGGAGCTCAGCGCCAGTGACTGTCCTATCAAACCACACACCCCCCCCAGCCTCCCTCAACCTCCAGGAATCAATTCTGTGTGTTTACAGACCATTTCACAGGCCTTTACCTGTTACATCATTTGTGTCAGTCTCATAAATACCTCCGGATATATAATGGTTGAATTAGCATAATGGTTAAAACAAGGCCCCGGCGACAAGCGTAAAGGAAATGTCAACATGTTCTCTTCACTAAGGTAATTTGAGACGGTTGCTTAAAGAGCGAGCTGTGGTTGGGTACCTCCTCAAGGTTAGAGTCAACCAATCAAAAAACGCCGGACCAAATGACTGGTTCACCCCCGAATCTTTAGCAGTCGTGCATTCTACCGGGTTCAACTCTTATCGATCCACAAAATCGGATGGTTCGAGTTAACCTTCATTTCTATTTCTACAACTGTGTGTTTTCCTGTCTAGGTGGATATCAGGAGTAGGTCGAATACGGTGAATTTAGAGTAAAGGTATTTCCAAATTGGCAACCTATGTGGTTAACTACATTTGCCGACAACTTCAAGTGTTTGATAAAGTGATGGGGCTGTTGGAAAGTGGTTCAGAATCCGGGTCAGGGTGTCATTTCTAATGCAGACTAAACCGTTCAAACTTTCGGACAAGACTGCAGGTTACATGCATATGCAACATTATGGTGGTTAATATGATTGACAGCTGAATGCACACTTAAAACCGGTTAATTGAGCGTAGGGTTTAATTATCTTACGATTATTTACGGGCCCATTTTCTTACGAGCCAGCAGAAGACACACTTGCAATTTATTCTTCGTAAACTAAATGAAATGAAACTGAAATGCATGCCTGAAATAATATACTGTGCATCAGAATAAAATGTGTAAGAGGGGAAAATACGCTGAAAAGAAAATACAAAAAACACCATCAGACAAAGACCAGAAATCCAAGAACACAGCGCCAATCCAAAGACAACCTCTATAAATGTAGCCACGCTAGTGTCAGTGTTAACTGAAGGCCTTGGACGTGTTGCCTGGAAACTGTGGATGCAAGCAGAGCCACGATCCAAAGGTTCATGACTACACAAGTCATCTCCTATAGCCTCAGGGTGCGGATTTGCTACAGGCCCGATCAGGTGCATGTTCACTTTCTCATTTAAAGGTTACTGTGGACCAGGCATTTTCTATCCAATCATTTTGAATCCAGACTTTTTAACCTTTCCCAAGGGGCGGATTTTACCAAGACCGCTATCGTAGTTTTGTAGTCACGGGGGGGAACACGTTAGTCTTAACACAAAGTACAAATAATGTATTGAATGATGTCGCAAAGTAGCTCGATATTCAACCGCTACAACGCAACTACGGACGTAGCACGGAGGAACACATCAACAGCGGTTTCACCTGTAACCGCGTTGCTACTTCCTTTCCCCCCCGTTTCCTTCGCTATCCGATCCTATTTGTCGGTATGTAATTAGCCCGACCGTGTCCCCGTTTGTTTTCGCCGTAAAGTCGGAGCAAATCAAGGCTGGGCAGACGACTGGCGTCGCGGCTGCATCGAAATGCACTCCCTCGTCCGCTCTGTCCCCGCACCCTGTCCTCCCAGTGCGGGATGATAAGTCACCTAGCCAGGCCATATTGATTGGGCTCCCGGAGACTTATACAAAAGCGACCGGGGAACTGAGTGATTGTGTTTTACAGAGAACATTATCACTCCGGCGAGCGTGAGGGAGGCGCGGCCAGGAGGACGGAAGGAAGGAGACCACCAGCCGCGTTGGAGGGAGTGTATATCACACGAGTCAGTGGAGCACTCAGTCCAATTTGAAAGCCAAATTGTGTGGTTTTGCAAAGGGAAAGAGACAGTAACAGATCTACAATACTCGCTCTATTCTGTGTAATGTATTTTTCACTCAACAATAGTAGCTACACTCTGTGGTATTTCCTTTTACACTAGACGGGAATATGATGAGCCAGTTTGTGTCTTCTTTAGATATCCCAGGCCCAATGTTTTCTGATTTTATTACGTCGTGAGACTGTGGACGGTCAGCTTCTGTGCTTCACTTACAATAACCCCTGATAGGAATCATTTCTCAGTTACGGAAATGTAAATCACACTGACAGCTTTAACTCTATTTGTTAGGAGGATTTATCACGGGCCGTGCATGGTTTCACCAGATTTGTTTGTGGAATAAATCCGTGTCGTCTGGGATTAGATCCCACTGATCCAGAATCCATGAATGGAGATTCTCGTCAAGGCAGAGAATATGACCTTAATGCAGCAGGTGAATGGGTGCTTTTATCTCCCACCCAATCTCTCCCTTCTTTCACTCTCAGCTTTTTTACCACCTCCAGCTCACCCTGCTGTCTTGTACCCCATCTCCTTTCCTCTCTCCCTCTCTCCTTTCCTTTCGCTCCCTCTCATCACCTCTCCCTCATTATCTCTCCCCTCTCCCGATCGCCTCCACACTCTCTGATCCGCCTTTCCCTCTCTCTCTCCCTCCCTCCCTCCCTCCCCATCTCCCACATCACTCTCTATTGTTCTCCAGTCAAGCTGTGCTCTCTGTAGACAGAACAACCTGGTAATCACTGAGGGTATCAGAGCTTTAATAGACTCACACAACGGCTTCCCTTATCGGCCAGGTGCAATCTGGGCCGCCCGCGCTTAACAAGGAATTAAACATTTCTCCATGCTGCTGCCGGCACTTTAATTGATTGATGCTAAAAGTTTAGAAAATAAAAGCCTCGCAGCAGCCAGCCAGCGTGGCGCGTGGAGCTGCTTCCCGGACCCTGTCGGCCCCTCAGAGAGAGGGCTCCTCGATTGGAAGTGGCAGCTCGCGTTCTCTGCATCAGCCGGCCCTGTCATCTGGCCTGGGACGTGTGTGTGTGTGTGTGTGTTAGTTAGCGCCTGCCACCTCACACCTCACGGCATCTGAAAGACACATGTACTCAGAATCAGGGAATCAATAGAACACTTAATGAACAATTAGGAGAACAGCTGTAAGGCTGTCAGAGGCCCATCTGTATACCGCTCACAGGAGGGGAGGAGAGAAGGTGAGGCGAGGAACGGACGCGGGGGAGGAGGGGGAGGTGTAGGGGAGGGACTAGTGGGGGGGAGGGAGAGAGAGGAGGCCCAAACCCCAGAGCACAGGGAGGCTACTGCTTCAGGACATATCCCCTGTCCTCCTCAATAAGAGCCGGGACTATTTCACCAGCGGAGCCTCCCTC
>CM055761.1:1698489-1710989 GCA_029465975.1 Dallia pectoralis | reverse complement strand
CACACACACACACACAGCTCAGAAATACAGAAACATTTCTGCATATTTACCAACTGGATGTCCAGCGGTCTGTCCACACAGCCGGTCAGGGGGACCCCTAAAAACAGCCTTGTTTGAATGCACTGATCAGATGTTTCCTCTAAATGACGCCATTATGTCCTCGGCCAGTTCTCTGGTATGTCTCAATGAATTAATGGACAGGGGAACAAACGCCTGGTTCTTCCTTTGCCCGTCCTCTCCTCTACTGGGCTTCAATTTAGAAGGGCAACTTTCAGCCTGGAAAAACCGTGACCCCGACGCCCCGAAGCCAAGGTCGAGCTTCTCATAATACACAAATCTGTATGGTACACTAAAACATATAAAGCATCGCTCAAACAATAGGAGCAACAGAAATATTACCCATAGCAACAGAGTATCATCGCACACAGGGATATTTTCTTCTCAGCACACAGGGATATTTTCTTCTCAGCACACAGGGATATTTTCTTCTCAGCACACAGGGATTTTTCTTCTCAGCACACAGGGATATTTTCTTCTCAGCACACAGGGATTTTTCTTCTCAGCACACAGGGATATTTTCTTCTCAGCACACAGGGATATTTTCTTCTCAGCACACAGGGATATTTTCTTCTTCTCAGTCGGACAAAATCCCAGGCCGTGTCATTGGGTCACATTTTTCCCGCCGACTGGTTAATGGGCTGGTGGGATATTCAGCGCTTACCACCCGCTGTGATCCAATACATTTCACTTGGTAACAAACAAGACTGAACACATTTCGCGACGTGACATTTCGCATGGCAACATGCGACTAAACACAAATCCCTTATTTGTTTGTTCCCTCCAGAGCCATCTCTCTCTTTAATGATCTCGAGCAGAGCAGACGGGTGCACAGAAAATAGAAATAAATGTTTTTATGACTTTATTCTCTTGGCTGCATAGCCGTGTGAGAATCAATACGGAGAAACAGAGATTAATTTGGGGAACATTCTGTAACAGGTAGAATTTATTTATTTAATTTCTTTTCTTTATTAATTTACAGAGAGGCTGATTGAGAAGCAGTAGGGCCCTGGGCCTTTGGCACAACACTTCAATTACATTTAACCTGATTTTTAACCCAAATAGAAAACTGTGGATTCTGCAAAAAGTTTATAAACAAACGTATTCAATTAGGATTTATGAGTTTATTTAGTATGTGTTCTACTTGTGTAATTAGTGAATTTGTAACAAACCCGAGTTCGTTAGCATCTGTGTTGGACAGTGAAATGTTCCCAGAATGACAAACGACAAAAAAAGTACAGTTAAGGACAACAATTATTATAGCTAAAATAACATGAAAATACAAGTAAATAAGTATTCAAACGATACGGTAACATCAATTCCTCCAAATAAAAAAAACATTCTATAAAGGTAGAACCTCTTTAAATGATCAAACATCCAGAAACAGTCATATCCGTTATCACACAAATCTACTGCCCAACAGAAACTCTTCTAGTGCAGCACTCACTTCCCTTAAGGCTCTATTGACCAAGAATCCCCGTTCTGAAAAAGACAAGGCACCCTAATCAACAGCAGAGTGAACCCCATCACATGCGTTGTTCCAAGACAGAACCCCATCACACCCGTTGTTTTCCGACACAGAACCCCATCACGCCCGTCGTTCCGACACAGAACCCTATCACACCCGTCGTTCCGAGACAGAACCCCATCACATCCGTCGTTCCGACTCAGGCTGTCATCCATTTCCCAACGCAACGCTAGAATTGAAATGATTTTTCAAACACCAATGCTGGTGTGAGATAAGTTTAGCGGACCAGTGTTTTTCCGTGTTTGTATTAATAGTGAAATATCGTTAGGATCCATGAGGTATCAAAGTCTCTATCCAAGTCTCTCCAGTCCTGGCCCCGGATAACCCCGTTTCAGTAGGTCTGTGGCGACGTCACTTAGCCGGTCGCTGAAAAGTCTGTGACCTTTGACCTTGGCGTGAGCCTTCAGAGCAGCACAAAGTCTCCGGAGGTGGCTGCCGTGGTCCGGGGGTCACGGATGAAGGGCCATTCCCTCTTCTCCGGGGTCAACGCTGCCGAAAGGTTGTAATCTCTCCGGTGACCTTGCATGAAAGTGAACGCCGGGTATTTCTCCCTCGCTGACGGCTGCAACACCTGATTCAGAAAGAAAAACCAAGTGGACAAATGCTACACAGAAGTCGGGAAAGCTTCAGAAAGTTGCTTCAGATCCAAGTCTCTTCCAATACAGAATCCCACATAGGCACTTATTGGAGGAGGACAGGGAGAACTGTCTCTGATTTACAGCTAAATGCTGCCCCCTGGTGTTGAGATAATTGTGTGAATACAAACACTATGACCATAAAGATGACTTCACAGATTTATCACTTAGTAAGAATTATATTCCCTAAAATCGAATTATTTACATTTAAACTCTCTTCAGTCATTCACACAGAAGACGTGTAAACAGCATGTTATTCGAATCCCTCGACTCGGCCCCTATTCATTTAGAAATCCATTTTATCTGAAAGCTTAAGACATTGACATCCTTTCGGCCCAATAGTTGAGCATTTTGTTCACCCACCTTGGACAATTCCTGGCTGATTATCTCATAATCCTGGACGTTTCTAGAGTAGAACCCTATGGTGCAGCTTGGATCCATTCTACTGAAAGGGATCTTCTTCGGCGACGGACAATGATACGACTAAAACCACAAAAGCACACGTTTCGATGCGTCAAACGGACATAAATGTGTTAGTGACTGTCACATTAACATGGCCGATTTCATTGCTTGTGCGAGTACAGTTAGGTCTGCGATGTATGTATGAAACCAGATACGAAACGTCTCATCCTCAGTTACCCCTGCAGACCGGTGTATAATAAGAGTTTCAGATTGTCACGTCAGGCGCCGGCTCACACGACCAAACATCGGGCAAACTCTGGTTCCAAAGCGCCGATCAAAAAAACACAGTGATAAATGCGGCATTTTATGTGTTCAAGTGCTGAAATATTCAGGACCCCGGCATCTGAGAGCCCCTATATTCACCATATTTCTCTGGAGCAGCGGGCCTCACGTGTCGGAGCGGAAAATAAATCAGCAACTAGGGAGTCAGTAATTGAGTGGAGGCTGCTTTAGAATTCATACCCTTAAGTACTAACAGAAACTATTAAATTCACATTACTGAGCCCCAGTCAGCTCCGTGTAATTTCCCATTACCTGCAGAGGGAAATGGCCAGTGCTGACATCCACAAAAGACTGACAGTAATGAGGATCCATGTAAATCAAGCTGTCATCTGCAAGGACAAAACAAAAGACAAGTTATTCAAAAAAACACAGGATTATTACAAACTCTTCTTTTCAGACGAGCTGCGACGCACTCCCTTCTCCTTCCCATTTCTATGCAGAGCAGCTCAAAGTCATTCCACTGGGCCACTGTTAACCCTCTTACAGTCAAACATGCCCGCTTGTTTTTTAATATCGACCGGGGTGGATTAAAGCCTGCATAATCGAACGGCCGTTGTACAAGCACATCTTTTATCCCGAGCTCGCGTGTAGGGCGCTGTCATTTAATTTTTGTGTGGGGAAAATTACTTTTACAAACACACAATTATATTCAGCCATTTGCATATGATGTACGACGGCCGGAGTCACGCGTCGGCAGGGAGAATTTATCGCTTGTCACCGTATTCAAATTGGGCAAAATGTAAATGGGTAAATATTGACTGCCCAGATGTACAACTGAAGGTTCTCCCGGGACCTGAAGGTGATGAAGAGTAGCCCACTTTGGGCCCAATCAGATGTATGAGGATGGGACGATATGCATATACTGCCTCCTATGGAAATCAATTATGGACCACCAGAGAAGTTTAGCCCTGGTGATGAATGAGCCCGGCTGAGACGGGTCCAAGAAAATAAAATAAGCGTTGTTTCACGTGCGCCGAACGTGCTTCTCTTATATCCACTTCTCTCACTCTACCCCAACAGGAGTTAAGTAGCTTCATCTGTTCATAGAGGAGTGAGACTTTTATATCCACTTCTCTCACTCTACCCCAACAGGAGTTAAGTAGCTTCATCTGTTCACAGGGGAGTGAGACTCAAAGTGACCTCTGTCCTATAAAGACCCTACTGGTTGGTTGGTGGAGGGAAACACTGACCTTGGAAGCCCACAAAGTAGCAAGCCTGTTTGGGTTTCCCCCCGATGATACCGATACAGTACTCCAGACTCAGTATGCCCTGGAGACACAGACACAGACACAGACACAGACACACACACACACACACACACACACACACACACACACACACACACACACACAGTTAGGGTTCTTGTGCAGCTCACATTTAGCTACCGTTCATAACGAACGGTACCGTTTTAAAGTAACCTCCTCCCTACAGACGTGACCGTAAAATTGGAAAAGGCGAACGTTCCAATTACGCTCGACAGTGACACTCCTGGTTAGGTGGTGAACTGCACACAGATTTCATTTTGCACATCGATAGGTGTGTCTCAGCGCACACACATTTCCTACTGAATACAGGTTTCCCACCAAGGAACGGCTTCCATAATATTTCCCACCTTGACAAAGTTAAAATACTCCGGGTTGATCTTCTCTCCACCCAGCCGAACCGGAACCAGAATGATGACCGCACGGCTGTCCGGTACGAGATCGTGACCCGTAGCCCCTGATACCCACGGCCGGTGGCAGTCAATAACATCAGCACTGTACACTGTAAAGAATCAATACGCAGGTCAGGCAAGGACCTAATGTCTGTTTAAACCTGCCAGTCTCACACTGTAAAGGATCAATACCGTACAGACCTGGGTCTTCGTCATAAGACTGAGTCTGTATTCTGTAGTTACATGAGACTGTAGTGCCTTTCTAGTGTACCGCACGACGTACAGCACAGCTCTCCCCACACAGAGGCACCTGCTCTCCCCACACAGAGGCACCTGCTCTCCCCACACAGAGGCACCAGCTCTCCTCACACAGAGGCACCTGCTCTCCCCACACAGAGGCACCTGCTCTCCCCACACAGAGGCACCTGCTCTCCCCACACAGAGGCACCTGCTCTCCCCACACAGAGGCACCTGCTCTCCCCACACAGAGGCACCTGCTCTCCCCACACAGAGGCTCTGCTCCCCACCAGAGGCACCTGCTCTCCCCACACAGAGGCACCTGCTCTCCCCACACAGAGGCACCTGCTCTCCCCACACAGAGGCACCTGCTCTCCCCACACAGAGGCACCTGCTCTCCCCACACAGAGGCACCTGCTCTCCCCACACAGAGGCACCTGCTCTCCCCACACAGAGGGAGGGTGTAGACTGTGCAACTCCCATCACACCTTTCTCACACAACCCCCAATCACTCACTATTAAAGAACAATTACTTTAATCAAAATCCCACATATTAGAGGAAGGCAGATCATTTAAGAATGAGGGTTGGAAGGGGAGGTTAGTCTCCTGTCGCCTCTGCGCTGTCTGGCTCTTTATCTAGCCTCTGTCCCTCTATCCATCTCTATTGTATATTATCTCTCCTTCCATTTGCAAACCCAAATTCATTCACACTTCCTGTTTCATTTCATTTACCGAATCAAGTATTATGAATCAATCAATTAAACTCTAATCCATATTCATCTGCCATAACTTTTCTACCCATCCATCTTGGTTGAGAACACCTGGAACGGTATAAAACATCCCATCCTCGCGGTCCTAATATGAATGAACAACACGCTCCGAAAGATTTGATTCACCACAAAATGTCCCCTGGTTCACATCCAAAATGGCTCAACTGATTCAGCATAACTACTGCCTACACTCTGGCCTGAGATACAGCTACAGCCTTCAAATCGCTCGCCAAATCCCCTAGTAGATTCAATATCTTCTACCATCAGCTTACAGCAATAAATATGGCAAACGCTGTAATGTCGGACAAAGTCAAAATTACTGAATGTTTAAATGTCCTCTCTTTATACATCAGATGAACTACACACGCTTATTCACACTTACATAGACCAGATGTTTCAGATACATCTGGCACCTTAATGAATTGCAAAGATTTGGAGAAAAAAAATGTTTTTCACGTTATCATTATAGGGTATTGTGTGTTGAATTTAGAGGAACATTTTATTGAACCCATTTTGCAATAAGGCTGTATCATAACAAAATATGGAAAAACGTAAGCGCTGTGAATACTTTCTGGATGCGCTGTATCTACTCAGTCGTATTGTACTTCGGTCATACCTGTACAGTCCTGAGAGACATAGGCCGTGATCCCCGCCAGCCCGGGGTCTGTCGCCTCCTCTACGGCTTTTCTAAAACCAGAAAGAAGCAGAGCTTGATGGCAAGAATGTATGAAATGTTCTGAATATCACGTCACGGCATTAGAATAGTCCTAATGTAACCGTGGAAACCCACCTCAGGATGTGTGCCACCACGGCAGGCCCGTACCAGTCCCCCGCCTGTTTCCCTGACGACAGGCCCAGCTCCACCAGCCTGTGTATCCCCAACGGAGCCTGGGGGGCGTCCCCCAGCCATGACACCAGAGTGCGGTGGTAGACCTCCCTCAGGTGTGTGTCGGCCTCCTCTGCACCTCCCTGAGCCCCCAGGGCTCGTAGCGGCGGGCCAGGGTCGGTGGGCTTCTCCCCCTGTAGTGACGCTTCCAGGCTGGCCACCAGACGCTTGGCTGCAGTGACGGTCCAAGTCTCCGTGTCCAGGGGCTGAAGGGCCAGCGCCTCCAACCACGTCCAGTCTACAGAGAGCAGGAGGAGATGTTTTAAAACATCTGGAGGAGGTACTGTATACTATGCAGGTTGAACACTGCTAGCAAAGCACTTTTTACGATTGAACACTATCACACTACGTTCCATTCATGTTTATTTAGCTTGGCATCAGATCCACATTCAAGCTAATGCAATAAACACATCAAGCCAGACATGTAAGAACCAAACATTCCCAGACCAAATTGGGTAAGAAGAAATAGTATTTCGGAAGTCAGGACAAAAGTCAAAAGTTTGCTTAAAATATTCTGCACAGCAGAAACAGTTGAGTTTGACTTTAAATAAGAGAATGAGAGCTTCCTATGCTATAATAGTTCAATTATAAGCCTCTGTTAAGTCCAGTATTTCACTTTTACAGCGTTTTAGCCCCACAAACAGGGTGGGCACCTGCATGGTCGAGGGTGGGAGTGGCCAAGGCCATAAAAGGAGCAGGACAAGGGCATAAGGCATTAACATAATGACCTTGCGGAGTGAATGTAAGTGAAATTGATCAATAAATATCTTTAAGTGGCCATTAGTTATTTTATAGCTGGAAAGATTTCTTTAATGACGCATTTCAGATTTGATGGAAGTACATGTGACGGCTCAAATATTGTTTTCTAAATGGTCACATTAAAATGTCAGTAAATGAGGTTCATATCGGTCATTGTGTGGGTCTCAAGAGTTCAGATTCCAAAGAACAGAGAAAGCCATTTATTTTGGTGGCCAATAGGGAACTCACATGATCCCGACCTACAATCCACAATGTCCCAATGTTGTACGTTTGTTAACCAACGTCTAATTAACTGGGAGGAATGAGAAACCACTAAATGTCCCCTTTTGTGATTATTACAGTGATACATCCTTACTCAGCCATAGAAATAATGTCTTCCTGTTATTTTGCCTTAACTTACTTCGTTCCAAAAAAACCCAGAAGAGAACCCCCTAAGGTCCCTCTCATCAGATTGTGTTTCACTGATGGATTGGGCAAAGGGATCGTTTTAATGACTCGGGACAAAATATGTATACAAAAAGCAAGAGACTCAATGAGTGTCCTCCCACTGACCTCTGCCCAGGAAGTGTAATACGAGGGCCTGGGCCAGCATCATCTGTCCCGCCCTCAGCATGCAACCCCAGCCACAGTCAGAGGTCAGGGAGGATCCTGGCAGGGCAGGGAACTCCTCCCGGTAAGTCAGCCACAGACGGGAAGCAAAGTCCCTCCGGAAGGCCTCCACGCCTCCCCCGGTGGCAGGAGGCGCAGCACAGGGCTCCGTGCTGTCACTCTCTGTGGGGCAATGCTCATCTGGAGGATGGAGATATTCATCAGCGAATCACAGAGCAAAATCCAGAAGAAGAGGATGTGCATCTCTATGTGCGTTACCTTCAGCCCTAAAATGATAGCATTTTCCAAGGAGAAACACTGGGGAATTTCTACTGAAGGAGGTTTTTGACTTCAATGCCCAGCCTAAAAATCAAAAAGAACAAAACAGATTCAGAAACCTGTTAGAGCCTGGAAATAACGTTTCCACTAGTATACTTTTAGTAAATAAAAACAATATATATTTTTTGGATTAAACAACATCCACGAGGCGTGATCTATTGACTGACATGGGCAATGGCACAATTGCTCAACGTCACTCAATGATCACCTCTCGAAAGTCAATAAAACGTCTTAGCAACCGGATTTAACCAGCCTTTAATTCAGTGATACTAAAGCATAACAGCATTTCATCAAGTGATTCCTTTATTTTGGAAATAACATGTGTACAATTACAGCACTTACTGTACTTCACATTGTGCCATGCAGACAGGAACTTTGTCTTTAACTTCTCCACCTCATCAGTCCCAGCAGTATTTTCCATTTTGACCGACAGGGAATTGAACCCATCCCAGCCAGTGACCTACAACCGACCTGTCTGTCTGAAAAGCTTGATGTGAATGGAGAGGATGAAAAGACAAGGCATTTATATTAACCAAATTAAATGATGCAGTCAATTCACATGCAACAGCCTTTAAATGCATAATAATAATAATCACGTGTTGAATGGCGACTAGCAGATAACCAGATTACACTGCTGTACTATATGCACGTACTATATTTATATATGGTCAATCCCCTGCCAAAGCAAACCACAGATATTATTAACAGCTATCATGCAGTATTACCACCAGATAGTTAATTATAGTTGCTTATCTTGCATTAAACGTGTCGTTATCTATCTGTGTGTCAGGTTTAGTTTTGTGTTCAGTCTCCGGTGTAACGACCCACATATATCCCATATTCGTCCGTAATGTCATAAATAGCTTAACGTTCAACTTTACATTAGAGTTTCATACTTACTGTGTGTCTGTCCAGGCATCAAGCTAACATGCTAGTTGGCTAAGTCCCAGTGTTTACATGTTTGAGGAAGCGAAGCCCGAACCCCGAGTCAGGAGCCAATCACGAGACCCGGAACCCCGAGTCAGCAGCCAATCACGGGACCCGGCCGAAGTTTGCGTCACTCTGCGATGCAAATGTTACTGCGTCGCTAATACAGGCAAAATGTGCACAGATTCACCCGTTACATTTATATTTATCACTTTATATTTATTATTATTTATCATTTTATATTTATCACTTTATATTTATCACTTTATATTTATCACTTTATATTTATCACTTTATATTTATCACTTTATATTTATTATTATTTATCACTTTATATTTATCATTGATCACTAATGCCTTACAGTTACATTTCCCACACCATAAAATGCAGAAATGCCTCATAATCAGACGTGGCACGGTTATAACGCATATGAGTTACACGATCCAAGTTCAGTGACACTATTAAATAACCCATTTTGAAAATGTAACTGTATTTAACAGCAAACATGGGTCAAATGTGTTATGTGTGTGTATAACGTGTGTGTAATTACAGCTCCAGTGTTTGCAGATGAGTCTGCCTTGTGGCAGCCAGGGAGTGTTCCTATGTGCACACGCTATTAGGATCTTTACGGTAACTATTCCCGTCTCCTTTTTCCTTGTCTGGCAGCTTCAGCAGAGTGAAGGAAAGGAGACACTGGGTATTCACGCACATCTGCGGCCACTGCCATGGCTGAGCGCCGCGCCTTCGCCCAGAAAATCAGCAGGTAAGGGCCGCTACCCCCCACGTGTCCGTCGTTTAGCCGGTGTCTTTGTTATATGGTTAAAGCTCTCGTCGGATGCCCTCGGGTCTGAAGGCAAAGCCCTTCCCAAATAAGGCCCAGGCAGGATGCTAACCCCGCTATCTATCGTTAGCCGCATCATAGATGCCTCTGTCAGTCATTGACCCGCCCCATGCATGGAGGACAGCGGTCTGTTATTGTCACCATGGAGGACAGCGGTCTGTTATTGTCACCATGGAGGACAGCGGTCTGTTATTGTCACCATGGAGGACAGCGGTCTGTTATTGTCACCATGTGGAGGACAGCGGTCTGTTATTGTCACCATGGAGGACAGCGGTCTGTTATTGTCACCATGGAGGACATGGAGGAGGACAGCGGTCTGTTATTGTCACCATGGAGGACAGCGGTCACCATCTGTTATTGTCACCATGGAGGACAGCGGTCTGTTATTGTCACCATGGAGGACAGCGGTCTGTTATTGTCACCATGGAGGACAGCGGTCTGTTATTGTCACCATGGAGGACAGCGGTCTGTTATTGTCACCATGGAGGACAGCGGTCTGTTATTGTCACCATGGAGGACAGCGGTCTGTTATTGTCACCATGGAGGACAGCGGTCTGTTATTGTCACCATGGAGGACAGCGGTCTGTTATTGTCACCATGGAGGACAGCGGTCTGTTATTGTCACCATGGAGGACAGCGGTCTGTTATTGTCACCATGGAGGAGCGGTCTGTTACAGCGGTCTGTTTATCACCATGGAGGACAGCGGGTCTGTTATTGTCACCATGGAGGACAGACACCATGGAGGACAGGGGTCTGTTATTATCACCATGGAGGACAGGGTCTGTTATTATCACCACATGGAGGACAGCGGTCACACCATGGAGGACAGATTATCAGCGGTCTGTTATTGTCACCATGGAGGACAGGGGTCTGGGAGGACAGGGGTCTGGAGGACAGGGGTCTATTGTCACCATGGAGGACAGGGGTCTGTTATTATCGGTCTGTTATTATCACCATGGAGGACAGGGTCTGTTATTATCACCACATGGAGGACAGGGGTCTGTTATTGGAGGACAGGGGTCTGTTATTATCACCACATGGAGGACAGGGGTCTGTTATTGTCACCATGGAGGACAGGGGTCTGTTATTATCACCACATGGAGGACAGGGTCTGTCTGTCACCATATTGGTCTGTTATTGTCACCATGGAGGACAGCGGTCTGTTATGGAGGAGGACAGCGGTCTGTTATTGTCACCATGGAGGACAGCGGTCTGTTATTATCACCATATGGAGGACAGCGGTCTGTTATTGTCACCATGGAGGACAGCGGTCTGTTATTGTCACCATGGAGGACAGCGGTCTGTTATTGTCACCATGGAGGACAGGGGTCTGTTATTGTCACCATGGAGGACAGCGGTCTGTTATTGTCACCATGGAGGACAGCGGTCTGTTATTGTCACCATGGAGGACAGCGGTCTGTTATTGTCACCATGGAGGACAGCGGTCTGTTATTATCACCATGGAGGACAGGGTCTGTTATTATCACCACATGGAGGACAGGGGTCTGTTATTATCACCACATGGAGGACAGGGGTCTGTTATTATCACCATATGGAGGACAGGGGTCTGTTATTATCACCATATGGAGGACAGGGGTCTGTTATTATCACCATATGGAGGACAGGGGTCTGTTATTATCACCACATGGAGGACAGGGGTCTGTTATTATCACCACATGGAGGACAGGGGTCTGTTATTATCACCACATGGAGGACAGGGGTCTGTTATTATCACCACATGGAGGACAGGGGTCTGTTATTATCACCACATGGAGGACTGTTAGGGAGGACAGGGGTCTGTTATTATCACCATATGGAGGACAGGGGTCTGTTATTATCACCACATGGAGGACAGGGGTCTGTTATTATCACCACATGGAGGACAGGGGTCTGTTATTATCACCATATGGAGGACAGGGGTCTGTTATTATCACCACATGGAGGACAGGGGTCTGTTATTATCACCACATGGAGGACAGGGGTCTGTTATTGTCACCATATGGAGGACAGGGGTCTGTTATTGTCACCATATGGAGGACAGGGGTCTGTTATTGTCACCATATGGAGGACAGGGGGTTATTGTCTATGATGTTGTTGTGTTGTTCCATGCAATCTGGAATCGGAGGGCATGTTTGACACTGATCATCCCATCATGCATCAAGCCCAGACAAACATGCTTTCTTTCCAATGATTTGGTGTGGCTTTCATTTGACTGGGAAAAAAACACTACAGCAAATTGGACAGCAGTCATAAGTCTAAAATCCATGTTATCATTCGGCTGTGCTACAACTGTGTGGGTGGTACTGACACATCAGAGAGAGAGAGAGAGAGGCGCCATGAGATACTCAGCCGTACTGGACTGTAGTGGTTGGTAAAATATTGTGTATACATTTGGAGTTTACCAGGCAAATATCTATTACATTGTATCAAGGTAAATGGTTAAGAAATCCAGACCACAGTGAGTCCAGTATTGCAAAGAACAAAAGGCATTGTGTCATTTTAGTTGCCTCATGTGCACCCAAGCATAAGAATT
>CM055761.1:1675989-1693489 GCA_029465975.1 Dallia pectoralis | reverse complement strand
GATTCTGAAATTCCATTCTTAAACTTTGTCAGGTCATAGGTTTTAGTTTAAGCTCGCAATTTAGCCGGGACCATTTTGGGTATGATTTTTGGCATCTAACCCGGTTTGCTATGTTTGCCTTTTAAAAATATCAGATTTTTCACACACTCACAACCTCTCCACTCTTCTTTCAGATTCCTCTCACCGAGGCGGTGGAGCCGGTGGACTTTGAGGAATACCTCATCACACACCCTCCCATTATCGAGTCGGGACCTCTGAGGGACCTGATCGACTTTCCCCCGGACGACATCGAAGTCGTCTTCACACCTAGAGAATGTCGCACTGTGGGTCAGGCCGTGCCTGAGGAGGGGTAGGTCCTAGGCTAGGACAGTACTGACTGACTGTGTGTAGAGGGGTTAGGTGCTGGACTAGAATGGACTGACTGACTGTGTGAGGAGGGGTTAGGTGCTGGACTAGAATGTACTGACTGACTGTGTGAGGATGGATTAGGTGCTGGACTAGAATGGACTGACTGATTGTGTGAGGATGGGTTAGGTGCTGGACTAGAATGGACTGACTGACTGTGTGAGGATGGGTTAGGTGCTGGACTAGAATGTACTGACTGACTGTGTGAGGATGGGTTAGGTGCTGGACTAGAATGGACTGACTGACTGTGTGAGGAGGGGTTAGGTGCTGGACTAGAATGTACTGACTGACTGTGTGAGGATGGGTTAGGTGCTGGACTAGAATGGACTGACTGATTGTGTGAGGATGGGTTAGGTGCTGGACTAGAATGGACTGACTGACTGTGTGAGGATGGGTTAGGTGCTGGACTAGAATGTACTGACTGACTGTGTGAGGATGGGTTAGGTGCTGGACTAGAATGGACTGACTGATTGTGTGAGGATGGGTTAGGTGCTGGACTAGAATGTACTGACTGACTGTGTGAGGATGGGTTAGGTGCTGGACTAGAATGGACTGACTGATTGTGTGAGGATGGGTTAGGTGCTGGACTAGAATGGACTGACTGACTGTGTGAGGATGGGTTAGGTGCTGGACTAGAATGGACTGACTGATTGTGTGAGGATGGGTTAGGTGCTGGACTAGAATGTACTGACTGACTGTGTGAGGATGGGTTAGGTGCTGACTGACTGTGTGAGAATGATTAGGCCAAGAGGCTCAAAGAAATGACTGGCTGAGACTGGCTGTAAAGCTCTGTGATTGGTTGTGTTTCAGGGACAATGACACCCACGTCAGAGACTGTGTCCGGTCGTACACCGAGGACTGGGCCCTTGTCAACAGAAAGTAAGACTCTATTGTCATATTGTCATTCCCACCACCTGCAATGTAAGCCTCATGTTTAAAACCAGTTTCCGATGCTGGTTATCTATCACGTCACACTTCAACTCACGTGCTCCGTCATGCCCGTTGCAGATACCACAGACTTGGTACCGGGTTCAACCCGAACACCCTGGACAAGCAGAAGGAGGGGCAAAGAGGTCTGCCCAAGCAGGTGTTTGAGGCCGACGAGATGCCAGACATGAGTACCTACCAGGACGATCAGGTACCCACTGCCTCCCTCCCTCTATTGCTGTTGGGTTTTTGGCCACGGCCGTCTCCCACTTCATAAGGTGTGCTTATCTCCTCAGGACGACGTGAAGCACAGATCCATGTCTATAGACGACACTCCGCGTGGCAGCTGGGCCTGTAGCATCTTTGACCTGAAGAACTCTGTCCCTGACGTCCTCCTCCCGCACCTCCTCGACCGAGCTCCCAACGAGGAGATCGACCGGCATAACGAGGAGCACCGCAAATCCCAGCGCCACCGGGAGCTGTTTGCCCTGCACCCCGCCCTCGATGAGGTACACACACACTCACACACACACTCTGGCCATTTCACATTTTGACTGTAAAACTACTTCATGTTGAGGTGCCAGTAAGATTTTTTCCTCATATTTAGGATGAGCCCATAGAACGTCACTGTGTTCCTGACGTTCCTAAGGAACATTTTGGCCAGAGGCTACTTGTCAAGTGCTTATCCTTGAAGTAAGTAGAGAACACACACACACGATATTCTCCAAAAACCTCTAGACTCGTTTAAACACTGCTTTCTGCTGACCCGATTCTTTCTCCCTTGAAGGTTTGAGATCGAAATTGAGCCTATATTTGCCAGTTTGGCCTTATACGATGTCAAGGAAAAGAAAAAGGTAAGCTGTTATGTTTTCCTCAATGCCACTCGGCCTTGAGTTGTTGGGTCGGTCTCTGAGAAATCATTGAAAGTGGTCGCTGTCCAACACGAACTAGATGACTGGACTATAAAAGTAGGTATGAGAACTATTGCCCTTGTGTGGGCTCTTTAAATCACCGCACACATCTACCGGATGTGATAAGGCTTAACTCTCCACTCAACAAATACTACAGCTGTGTGTGCGTGTGCGTGTGTTTGTGTTTGTGTGTGTGTGTGTGTGTGTGTGTGCCTTTGAGCGACCGCCTGTGTGCCTTTCAACCACTTGTTCACCCGGGTCCTAATTTTTCCTTGGTTCTTTGCGTGTGTGTGTGATTTCCAGATATCGGAGAACTTCTTCTTCGACCTGAACTCGGAGCAGATTAAGGGGTTGCTCCGGCCCCACACCCAGACGGCAGCCATCTCCACCCTGGCCCGCTCCGCCATATTCTCCATCACATACCCCTCTCAGGATGTCTTCCTTGTCATACAGGTCCGTTTTCCCAAAACTAGGGATAAGGTTGTGAGTCCTTACGTTGGCTAATCCCTGTTCGCGGGTTGTCTATGTCCTCAGCTGGAGAAGGTCCTTCAGCAAGGAGACATAGGAGATTGTGCCGAGCCTTATATGGTCTTCAAAGAGGCTGACGCCGCCAAGGTAAGCGAGCACTCCTGAAATAAGAGCCAACGCTTCCACACAGGTCTGAATAGGCTGCTTGACATTCCAGAGTAGAGGAATTGGTTTAGACGCAGCGTCTCTCCTTCCAGAACAAAGAGAAGCTGGATAAGTTGAGAGGCCAGTCGGAGCAGTTCTGTACGCGCCTGGGACGCTACCGGATGCCGTTTGCCTGGACCGCAATCCACCTGATGAACATCGTGAACAGCGCCGGGAGCCTGGAGAGAGACACCGATCTGGAGATGGGACTGCCAGGTCAGAACCCCAGTGGAACCACGAGGTTGAAATATCCACAGTCATATTTAACTATGTTTCTGTCTTGTGAAATAAGACCGATCTGTGACTGTAGAGGCCGGCCTAGATAGAGTTTTAGCCTGTACGTTGTCATGACAATGCTGTATCTCTGACCCCGTGTTTGACCTTTCGCCCCTCAGAGAGGAAAGGGTCGTGGTCTGAGCGGAGGAACTCGAGCTTCGCTGGGCGGCGCTCTCTGGAGAGGACCACGAGTGGAGATGAGTCCTGTAGCCTGACCAGCTTCCGACCCGCCACCCTCACTGTCACGAACTTCTTCAAACAGGAAGGAGATCGTCTGAGTGACGAGGACCTGTACAAGTTCCTGGCCGACATGAGGAGACCGTCTTCTGTTCTGAGGAGACTGAGGCCCATCACTGGTACTGTATTACCTACGCCCTAGGAACCTAGTCCGCAGCTTTATTTCCTGGCATTTAGTTAGTTCTTTCCCAGATTTCCCGTTTTCTTGAGCCAGACTGAAATGTGAGATGTTTGTCCTCGGAGCCAAAAAGTTCTAATAAATTGTGAAATTCACCACATATTAAACAGTCATTAACAATCTAATGTAGTCATACTTCAGAGTCTTCCAAAACAGTAAAACCCATCAATGCATTTGTTCATATCTGCTCATTTTTTTCCAGCCCAGCTAAAGATCGACATCTCCCCGGCCCCAGAGAACCCCCACTACTGCTTGACCCCTGACCTCCAGCAGGTCAAGCCCTACCCAGACAGCAGAGTCCGACCCACCAGGGAGATCCTGGAGTTCCCTCCCAGAGACGTCTACGTACCCAATACCACCTACAGGTAATGAACCAGTCATCATTATACAAACTGCCTGCTGGGTCGATGGAACCGTGGGATTTATATCAGTGCCTCAGACACTGATTTGTGGATTGCAATGAGGTTCTAACCAATCGGCATCCAGGATTAGACCCGCCTATTGTGTAATTAATGCAACATAATTCCACCGACCCAGCAGGTTTCTCCATAAAGCACTGCAGCAGGTGAGCATGTGTACTGATGCACAGATTGACTCATAAACCACAAACCCTCTGGGTGTATTTACTGGGCGGGCGGGTTCAGAGAGACAAGCAGAGAGACAAGCAGCCTCTTACTTTTAATTACCTGTGTCTGGCGGGAAAGAAAAACTACAGATGCCTGCGCAATGTGAACAGGGAACCTGTGCTGTCTAGATTGTGCTGTATGTGAACAGAGAAGCTGTGCCGTCTAGATTGTGCTGCTTAGATTGTGCTGTATGTGAACAGAGAAACTGTGCCATCTAGATTGTGCTGTATGTAAACAGAGAAACTGTGCCATCTAGGTTGTGCTGTATGTGAACAGAGAACATGTGCCATCTAGATTGTGCTGTATGTAAACTGTATGAGTCTTTAATGTCATAGTGTGCAACGTTGATCAGACGATGCTTTTGTGTTTTATATCATAGCTCGTTATTGGGATGGTCTGTGGCTGAGGTTATAGAGCTCCATTTTACAAATGACATGAGTATTTGGGTTTTGATTGTTGATTTTATTTGTCTGATAAATGTGTTTTTCTATGGTGTATTTGTGAGGTCTATACACAGCATGTCCATTAGGTAAGCCTTACAGATGGAGTTAAAGCTATGGTGTATTTGTGAGGTCTATACACAGCATGTCCATTAGGTAAGCCTTACAGATGGAGTTAAAGCTATGGTGTATTTGTGAGGTCTATACACAGCATGTCCATTAGGTAAGCCTTACAGATGGAGTTAAAGCTATGGTGTATTTGTGAGGTCTATACACAGCATGTCCATTAGGTAAGCCTTACAGATGGAGTTAAAGCTATGGTGTATTTGTGAGGTCTATACACAGCATGTCCATTAGGTAAGCCTTACAGATGGAGTTAAAGCTATGGTGTATTTGTGAGGTCTATACACAGCATGTCCATTAGGTAAGCCTTACAGATGGAGTTAAAGCTATGGTGTATTTGTGAGGTCTATACACAGCATGTCCATTAGGTAAGCCTTACAGATGGAGTTAAAGCTATGGTGTATTTGTGAGGTCTATACACAGCATGTCCATTAGGTAAGCCTTACAGATGGAGTTAAAGCTATGGTGTATTTGTGAGGTCTATACACAGCATGTCCATTAGGTAAGCCTTACAGATGGAGTTAAAGCTATGGTGTATTTGTGAGGTCTATACACAGCATGTCCATTAGGTAAGCCTTACAGATGGAGTTAAAGCTATGGTGTATTTGTGAGGTCTATACACAGCATGTCCATTAGGTAAGCCTTACAGATGCAGGTGTAACGCAACTCGGTTTGTGTCTCTGGAACAGTTTGTGTCATCGTTAACCCGGCTGACTGTTTTTTTCTTTTGTCACTCTGACTCTGCGATTCTCTCCGACGTACAGTACGATTTGGCAACGTGCCGGTGTGAGCCGTCTGTGGTTACCATGCCGACAGTGCCTGTTCAGAGGGAGGGTCAGTGGAAGGTTCCGGCGTGGGGGGGTGTACTTGTTGTTACCATGCCGACAAGCTGTATTGTGGGTTCGGGTGGAGGTTTAATGCAAACTCGAGGTGGGGAGAGGGGGGCTGGCTAAGAGGGACGTATGGAGATCTTGGTGGTCTTCAGAGAGTAGGAGGTCCCCATGTGTTTCCACTGGATCGCCTTCCTCCTCGGAGAGCGACCTCTTGACCTCAGCCATATGTACCTGCCGTTCGGGGTCGCGTCACCACAGGAATTGAACCACCAGCCACCTGCGGGGGAATTGGGCAAACAACTGGTTGTGTCTGGGTTGAAGAGTAACGGTCACAGTCACCCATCTGTGCTGTGTCCCTGGGCATACTTATGGCACAGCTGTGTAGGGAACCTGTGTTTGCCTTATTGTGTCCGGCACATTGGCACCAAGTTGGTCATTAGACGTACCCGTGTGGTTTTTGCCGCTATTGGAGTCCTGGTGGTTGTCGTCGTCTCTCGCCATGGTGGCGAACCTCATGCCAGTGTGGTTGCACATGGCGTCGGACAGGTCACCTGACAGGTGGGTCACGTGGAGGACGTAGGAGGTCTGGGGGCCCCCCAGGGTGAACTGGTACTCCACAGATCTCCTCTCCTGTTTCCAGTCTTCGAGCTCGATGCGCATAACGGAGTCGCCCTGACTGGCCAGGCTGTGGATCTTCCTCAGGCCCAACCAGAACTCCTCTATAACAACGACACCGGGAGATTGGACCGTCAGAACAAGTGCTATGACAACACACAGTGTCTTATGACAATAGAGATCACACAGAGCGTTTCACACTACAATCATTTGCACTTTGATTAACATGACTTGCTGACAGATTGCGTCAAATATTTGTTTTATGTAGTGTCCTACTCAGTGTCCTACTCAGTGCCCTACTCTGTGTACTACTAGAATTTAGTGCAACAAGAGTTTCTCATTAATAGTGTGAATAAATATACATATTTGCATATTATGTAAATATTATTCAGATGCTGTTAATAAGCAATAACACAGTTGAGTACATTTCTGTATCCATAGTGACACAGTTGCACAGTTAGTTTGAACTGTGCATGGCCTTAGTGACATGTAGCACTGTTGGAATTCAGTAGAAACACTGTGATTAGATCTACCGGCTGGGATCCAAGTCTGGCTGAAGTTACGAGCCGCTGCTGCTTTGTGTAGTCAGACAATAGAGGAAGTCACTTTGTCAACGGGGACCTGATTAGCTACAATAACTCTTTCCTGGCCGCTGGTCCTCCAGGAAGTATTAAAGGGCAGTGACGTGTGGTTGTATTGTCTGTTTCTTGCTTTATGACCGTCTACAGACGTTTTGTAGACTGGTATGAGAGTGGAGGTGTCCAATATGGCATTTGGGGTTTTCCTGTTTTCCTATTGGTTGAATTGAGCCCCATAAATATTAAGATATTTTTTTATTGCGGCGCAGTGTCAATGTTTCTGAGACAAATTTAGAATAAAAATAGATGGGCAGAAGCAGGTAGGCATCCGTAGCAGACATTACCGGTCTGTCTTAGCTCAAGCGACCGCTTGTATCTCCGCTACATGCGAAGCCAGCTGAGTTTGTTTAGTGAGAACGCTTTGCCTTAACATGCATGACGACTTGACGCGGCCTTCGCTCGTCCTGGATATGTTGGGAGTTGTTGAGACACGTCAGCAGAAACACAAACAGACATGATAGAAATGAATAAAGGCATACTTTCCAGATCCCCAAATCCATGCTCGTACTTTTCCCATGACTGGTCAAAATCCACGGAGCCGTCCTCCCTGTGCTGGATAACGTTCCAACCTCCTCCTGTAGATTGAGGCGTTTCCACAGGCAGCAATGTCATGGACACGGGACCACCACAACCACAACATGTCCAGTGACTGGACACGTGTCAAATCTGAAATTGTACATGGCAGTGGTTTTCTTTTGAAAGCCTGTGTTACCCGGCTTCGTTCACAAACTTAGCCTAGCACATTGGTGAAAGGATCGCTTCTTACCTAATGTCAGGTCACAGTAGACGTGAAACGGCTGCGAACGGTTTGGTTGAACGGAGTACACGCCGCTGTTCCTCTGGCCTTGGTTGAACACGTCACTGCAATCTAAGGGGAGTTTGGTGTCCAGGCCAGTGGCGTTGGTGTTGGTGTTCAGGTACTCCGACGTGTCTGGCGTCTCGCCCACTTTATCGTTCGTGTCCCGGAAAACATCAACGATCTGGAATAGCGGAGACAAGTCGCGACCTTTTGATACACGGGTTGAGCAAGTCTACTGATTGGTCAAGCGTGTTTCTACTGGAGTGGTGGGCGTGGTCTGAGTGGAATCTGAGAGCAGCTCAGGTGTATACCTTCACCTCCAGAGCCTTGAGTCTAGTTTTCTGGTGGTTCAGCTGGCCGTGCTGCTCTCTGACGGCGTTCAGCAGATCATGGATGGTCTTCTCCTGAGCCTGAATCACCTCCTGGAACGACAATGTTTTTACATACATTCTGATCAAAACCAGTTTTATGGCCAACTGGGGTTTGATGGTGATCACACTTCATATATATACGCATAAACTAAATATTACACATCCAGCCCAGTGAAAGTTTAATCCAAAATATTTACTTGGGGGCCGGACTGCTTTTTTAACACGAACTAGTAAATGCTCACATTTGTAATACATTTTCCAATGCAAACCGCTAAAGTTAAAACATTACTTGTTTGTAATATAAGAAGTACATTTTTATTATTGACTGAACTGGGTCAGAGCAACCAGATCTTGGGCTGGAACAATTACATTTCAGAGTAAAAGCAGCTCATGATCTTATTAGTGTTTAAGATGAGCAAAAGCGGTTTTACCTTGAGGGTCTTGATGTCATTCAGCTGCTCCTCTGGAGGCTGCACGCTCTCAGACAGGTCCTTCAGTTTGTTCTCCAGCCCTCCGACCTTATTCTGAAGCTGGTTCCTCTCCTGTAGGAGACCGTTGATTTTGGAGTTGATCTCCTGGGACAGATTCCGGATCTCCTCGTTGTTCGCCTTGAGGAACGTCGTCGTATTCCTCAGACCTGCCTCCTCCTCCTTGATCTCGGAGGTGACCACGGAGAGCTGGTAGAAGGAGCGGTCGCAGATGTTGAGCCTTTGGAATATGTCGTTGGTCTGGGTTTTAGTCTTGTGGACGAACTCCCGGAGGCTCTGACCCAGTTGGAGCAAGCCGTTGGCTAGGAGACGAACATCATCCAGCATGGCGAATCGGGACATTGCCTCGGCTGTGGGCTGTTGCCGAGGTTCGGTGGTGAGGGTGGGGTTGATCTCGTACGAGCGCTGGGGAGCTGCCTGGACCGTAGAGCCCCCCAGCAGGAGCAAAAGGATAATCACCAGCATGGTTTAATCTCTCCTCGAGGAGCAGGACAACAAAATCTGCCTCACGCAACTGGTTCTACGTCTCCCTCTCGACCCTCCTTCTGTACTACTCTCTCCCTGTGCGTCTCCTCTGGTCTGTCTGCTCCAGTGATCCGAGCCAGTCCTGTGTTATATACTCCTGTCTGGCACTGGGGAGGGGAAACTGGTTGATCATTAAGCTTTGTTATGGTTGAGTTTCTGTGCCCCATGTAATTCCCCCAGGAGACCCCCTCTACATCGCTTCAAAACAAACAAATTACAGCAGTGAGCAAATACACCCCCCAACACACACACTAACCTGCTCTTGTTGATCAGCGTGATCACGTCGTTTGTCCCGATCATTTTAACCCCTTACCAGTCACCCTCCGTCTTGAGAGGCCTTCTCGTGAGTGGAGTGGCTAACTTAACCCTAGTGCATAGTTCATATCACAAGCCGGGTCCAACCTGTAACCGGTACCTGTAACCCTGGGTTTATCAGCACATATCTGTTGGTTTTGCTTCGGTTGAGCAGATTTTTTTTTTCCGGCTGTGTGCAAATTCGTCCTATTCCTATCAATTTATTTATCAAAATCAATGATTTGAGCATTTCCTCTGTAGCAGGTGTCTTCTAACTGGTTTTTCAAGAGCTTTGTCTGTTTACCCTAAGAGGCTGTGTCTCCTGTCTGCTTGTCAACACCTCTAATCCCAGTAAACATGGGTCTGCTCCGTTGAGTGTATGGAGAAGTTCTCTCTGGGGTGGGGGAGGAAAGCCCGGGGCTCGGACAACTGTGTTCGGCTCAGGAGGAGTTCAATACGCAGCCACTTGGGACTCTAATTATTGAAAGAGGAATGTTTTGAAGTTGAACAACCAGCAGTTAGGAATAGTTTTTTGTGCTGTCAGGGAAGTTGTATCAGAGCTGTGAGTGTCCGAACGCTTTCTGCCTGACCATTGCAATGAAAGGCTTCTGTCGGGAACTGTGATTTGAGACGTGACGAGCTGGAATGACTGGGAATGATGAAGGGGAATGAGTGGGACAAGAAGGGGCGAGTTGTGTTATTCCCACAGTCTCCGTTTTATGTGGTCACAGCTGTGGTCCTTGGGGAACCCCCGTGGATGGGTCTACGTCACCGAGTTCTGGCCGAGGGGGTCCTGTGGTCGGCGCCATGGAAACCGGCGCCGTGGGTGTCCACGGTTGTTAACGGACACCCTGCTGGCTAATGCCAATGGAGATGATTCATCGGCACATTTTAGGGCTGGCTAATAGTTGTGGTTAGAGCATCTGACCTGGAAATGAAAGGCTGCAACATTAAAGTCCTGAGACGGCACGAAGCAGATGTGCTAATAGACACTCTTACTTATCTCAGTTTTATACTTATTAAACTGTGAAGGATTAAATGTATTATCATCGTGACAGAAAACTATTGGGAATATTGGATAAACTATTGGGTAATTTGGGAATATTGGGTAATTACTAGAACGGTAAACATTTGTTTTGTTCTGAGAGAAAAGTTTATTATGTCTATAATATAGTTCTATAAATGTGACTATATTGGCCGTAGCGTTATGGCTATTCTCCACCGTCCAGGTTTAACCTTGATGCATTCCTTCATTCTGATGTTATATGAAAATGTGAAGTGTAATTAGGAATATGGTTACGGGGAACAAGCTTGTCATTGGAGAACATGTCATGACAAGTTGAGTTACACATGTTTTGTCTTTACCTTCCAGGAACCTGCTGTATGTGAACCCGCACAGTCTGAACTTTGCCAACCGCCAAGGCTCTGCCCGAAACATCACGGTGAAAATTCAGTTCATGAACGGGGAAGATCCCAGCAACGCTATGCCGGTGAGCAATGATGTCCCAGGGCCCGACACCTGTGCTACACTACCAGGAGTCTAGGGTGTTGTACGTACAAGTTAACACTGTATCTAGGGTGTTGTACATACAGGTTTACACTGTGTCTAGGGTGTTGTACATACAGGTTTACACTGTGTCTAGGGTGTCGTACGTACAGGTTTACACTGTGTCTAGGGTGTTGTACGTACAGGTTTACACTGTGTCTAGGGTGTTGTACATACAGGTTTACACTGTGTCTAGGGTGTTGTACGTACAGGTTTACACTGTGTCTAGGGTGTTGTACGTACAGGTTTACACTGTGTCTAGGGTGTTGTACGTACAGGTTTACACTGTGTCTAGGGTGTTGTACGTACAGGTTTACACTGTGTCTAGGGTGTTGTACGTACAGGTTTACACTGTGTCTAGGGTGTTGTACGTACAGGTTTACACTGTGTCTAGGGTGTTGTACGTACAGGTTTACACTGTGTCTAGGGTGTTGTACATACAGGTTTACACTGTGTCTAGGGTGTCGTACGTACAGGTTTACACTGTGTCTAGGGTGTTGTACGTACAGGTTTACACTGTGTCTAGGGTGTTGTACGTACAGGTTTACACTGTGTCTAGGGTGTTGTACATACAGGTTTACACTGTGTCTAGGGTGTTGTACATACAGGTTTACACTGTGTCTAGGGTGTTGTACGTACAGGTTTACACTGTGTCTAGGGTGTTGTACGTACAGGTTTACACTGTGTCTAGGGTGTTGTACGTACAGGTTTACACTGTGTCTAGGGTGTTGTACGTACAGGCTTACACACAGAAATCAGATGCCCACTGTATGCTGCCTTTCCATGTGTTGCTTTGGAGTTCAGCACTTGTCTGCTTTACAATATCTGGGTTTCTTTCTCATCTCTCTCTCTCTCTCTCTCTCACTCTCTCAGGTGATTTTTGGGAAGTCCAGCTGTGCAGACTTCGCCAAAGAAGCATACACTGCTGTGGTTTATCATAACAGGTGAGCCATATGGTAGACATATTGATGTTAGGACGCTCAAAACCTTCTGAAAATAGCTTGTTTATCCGTAGGAAATACCAATGCTATTACTCAAATAGCAACATATAGCTTGTAGTGTGATCAGAGTAGCACTCGAGCGGAAACAAAAAAGTGGAACCATTCCAAATATCTGTAGAAAAAAGAAAGAGCCATTGCAAATTTGGAAAGGTTCCACCTTTGCACTTTAGTTGTTTTTGGTTCAATTCCCCCGGCCTGTCCAATAATGTTTCCTGTTTCCCATTTGGCACGAGAACGCTCCTCGTTCAGTCCTGCTCCACTGCTCCAAATCATTCTCGTCCCCTTCATGAACAAACAAACATCCTGTTCCGAGAGAAAACCTTGTGCCTCTCTGTACTCATGTAGAAATCAACCCCTGGCTTTTTGGTTTGTGGTATTATGGTGTCAATTTCTCCTGCCATAATTAAGCATGACATTTCACCGCTTATTTCTGTACAGCCTAAACGAACCATGCCACTGTCAGGCTGTATTCCGATAAAATCCCCCAAGTCCTCGTCTTTCCCAGACATGCGTACTTCCCTGAGTCCTTATCTTGCCCCGTTTGATCCCTGTGCCATAAATTCCGACTCTCTATCCCAGGTCCCCGGACTTCCACGACGAGGTGAAGATCAAGCTGCCGGCTTCCCTTAACGACCACCACCACATCCTGTTTACCTTCCACCACGTCAGCTGCCAGCAGAAACAGAACACCCCTCTGGAGACCCCTGTGGGATACACGGTACAGCCGCGCTGGCGCTTATACAGTTTGATCCGTTTTTTTTCCCAGGGGTCCTCTCATGTGTCTGTCCTTTCCCTGGGGGTCCTCTCATGTGTCTGTCCTTTCCCCGGGGGTCCTCTCATGTGTCTGTCCTTTCCCCGGGGGTCCTCTCATGTGTCTGTCCTTTCCCCGGGGGTCCTCTCATGTGTCTGTCCTTTCCCCGGGGGTCCTCTCATGTGTCTGTCCTTTCCCCGGGGGTCCTCTCATTTGTCCCACCTCTCTCTCTCCAGTGGATCCCCATGCTACAGAACGGTCGCCTGCGGACCGGGAGCTTTAATCTGCCCGTGTCCCTGGAGAAGCCTCCCCAGTCCTACTCCGTCCTCTCTCCCGACGTCCCTCTGCCCGGGATGAAGTGGGTCGATAACCACCGTGGGGTTTTCAACGTGGAAGTGACGTCTGTATCCAGTGTCCACACACAGGTACGGCTCGCCACAGCCAGGGGTTTCTGTCGCAGAGCGTTTTTCCTCGTGCGCCTTGACTGAGCGTGACTCGGGACAGCCGGAGACCCTAGACCCTAAACTTGCCTAAACCCTAAACGGGGGGTATAGGGGTACAGGGGATTGGGTAGGGGGGATCACCACCATGGTGGACTGTCACACTCTTGTGTATCTATTGTAACAGACTTCTCCCCCCCCCCCCATCAGGACCAGTACCTGGACAAGTTCTTTGCGTTGGTTCACGCTCTGGACGAACACATGTTTCCCGTGCGGATCGGAGACGTGCGCATCATGGAGAACAACCTGGAGGCCGAGTTAAAGTCCAGCATCGCTGCGCTGAACTCCTCCCAGCTGGAGCCCATCGTCCGGTTCCTCCACCTCCTCCTGGACAAGCTGGTGCTCCTGGTGGTGCGGCCGCCCGTCATATCGGGACAGATAGGTACCGTCTCCTGAGAGCCCATGTTACCAAATTTGTTTAAGATATTTTTCACTTTCATTTTTCCTACTAATTTATTGAGATTCTGCTGCCACTCGATCATGCCGCCGTACGATACCATCTGGCCCTGAATGATTCTCCCGTCCTGTGCGCAGTAAATCTGGGCCAGTCGTCGTTCGAGGTGACGGCGTCCATCGTGAACCGTCTCCATAAGTATCTGGACACCAGCCAGGACATGCACGGCAGAAACAGCCTGCTGTCCTCCTATATCCACTATGTGTTCCGTCTGCCCAACATGGACCCCAACTCCCCGTCTCCAGGTACCGTCCGTTCTAGCGTCCCTCCTGGTTCCACTCGGATGGTTATCACTTTCGTCTCATTCGTCCTCAAATCGATGATGTCATACAATCTGGTTGTTGCGGGGCGTTGGAGGTAACGGGGGCGTGTGTGTGTTTGTGTGTGTGTGTTCTAGGTCCAGGAGGTCTGGGTGGTTCGGTTCACTATGCCACCATGGCCAGGTGTGCCCAGCGGCCTGCCAGTCTGAACCTCAACCGCTCACGTAGCCTTAGCAACAGTAACCCGGACATCTCCGGCACGCCCACCTCCCCTGACGGCGAGGTCCGGTCCATCATGGGCAGTAAGGTAGATGACGCGCCCGCACCTGGTTCCACTTGGTCTCAACATTTGTTTCTCAGTTCTCATCAGGCTGTGCTATTATAATGCAGATATGTCATTGCTAACATCTGTTGGGTATTGGAAGCAAAATTAATTTAGAATAAACAAGCTAGTAAGTAACCTCGGAGAATTTGCATAAACGCCAAACGTAAACAGCAGTAGGTGCATTTTTGTGACATACCGTTGTTAAACATCTGTTTTGGTCCCATGGCAACCAGCGTGGCACAGATACCACGTTGGACTGAGATACCACTGTAAATATCTAAAGTATTTCCAGTGATGCTCGTTGTCTCCCAGAAAAGGGACGTCCTACTTGTTCGCCATCTCTGCTAGATCATTCATTGACGTCAATACTGATTCCAATTCTGCTAGTTTTATCTCGTGTGGTGAATTGTCTGATGCTACTAAACGAACGCTGTCTTTTTTGCCTGAATCAACGGAGTGTTGAACATGTTGTCATGATGGGATAATCTCTCTGTATTTATCTAATCTGCTTCCTGCTCTCGGTCGTGAACCCCGGGACTCTAGTTGTAACACTTCTGACCTTTCACTCGCTGTCTTTAATATTCCCACATGCTGCATACGGGTCGATCCTCTTAACCTTTAACATTTATGCTGTTCCTTCCCTTGTGCCGCTGCTCTTCTCCACGTTGCTCCCTTGCTCCTGCCTGCCCCGTGCCCTATGACCTGCGGCCTTTGACCTCTCAGGGCCTTGACCGCTCCAACTCCTGGGTTCACACGATGGGGTGTAAGAGTACTCCCTGGGGATCCAGCCCTGGCTCTGATACTGACACCATGCAGGTGCTTAACCCCCCCTGTTAAACGTAGTAGTCACGTCCCCCTCCACTCCCCCCCTTTAAATGACCCAAACCTCCACCACCCACTAACCCCCCTCTATGGGAAGTCACTGCCGGCACCTAAACCAGATCCGCCATCTTTAGTTTTTTCACTTTTTGTCACTCTTACAGTTTATTTATTTATTTATTTATTTACACGAGACCTCCTAGTTAAGGGGAGAACAAGGTGTGACGTTCTCTCTGAATAGGTTGCGTCCACGGGTTTCTCCCGGGAGTCACGTCGCTTCGGCCAGAGGACATGTCAGCACACATATCAAAACCCAGCGCCGAAAATGGCTTAAATCGCAGACGACATCTAGCCAAGATCCACACATGCTGGTTTCATTTCAAACTTAAAATATTCCGTACACGCCGTATCACTAACTCCTACAGACGCATCATAGCCTACCACCATTTCATTTTAACACGTTTTCCCTTTTTCCATTGGCTTTGATCATCCTTTTATTCTTAGACCCATTTCATTTCCCCTCTGACTCTTTTGAACCATGCATGATCTCTCCTCCACTGTGGTTACCATGGGCCGTCTAATTCATCTAATCCGGTTGCCACGGGGATGTACTGGGTGCTGACCAGGTGCTGGTAGTATTTGGTTGTCATGATCAGTGTTGTGTGTTTATAATCTTGTCCATAAATTCAGTACTCACATATATGTCAGTTAATCTGAGGTAAATTGTACACACAGGTTGTTCTTTTCCAACTGTAGGCCAACTATTATCAAAGTATTGTCTGCGTCACATACAGATTATCCCGCTGAGACATGCTGTATGTTTACGTTATTATATAATGTCGCTTAGAAGCCATAGTGAGAGCTTTGCTGTTGCGTTTGCCACGTTCACATTCACGGTCACGTTCGCTAGCTGTGTGAGACTGAGTCTTTGTGTTTGAGTGTCAGAGGGACTCGTCTCCCTGGGCTGTGCAGGTTCTCTGTGTCACAGGCTCTCTGTGTCACAGGCTCTCTGTGTCACAGGCTCTCTGTGTCACAGGCTCTCTGTGTCACACCTCGCCGTGCCGTTCACTAACCTGTTGTAATTGTTGTCATCATTGTTGCTGCCATCGTCTCATCCATCCCACCTCTTAGGCCATGGAACGCTGTGGTAACCGTATGTCTTCGCACACTGAGAGCACCAGTTTCTTGCAAACTTTAACGGGACGGTTGCCCACCAAAAAGGTACCAGCCGCTGTTCACTCTGGGGGTAGGGGGTGGTGGGGGCACTTACCTTTACAGGGCCACCTCACCTTAGTGGCCTGTCTTTCTGTGTTTCCTTGTTGAATGCATGGTTTGTTATGTGTTTGTGGTCTTGTTTGCAACTTAGTATAAATGTTGTGCATCTTGGCTATATAGTGTGCTGATTAATGTGAAATTGTGGAGGAATACCGTGTACTACTTTTTCAGGGTGTGCGTGCGCGTGTGTGTGCGCATGCGTGCACGTGTGTGTGTGTGTGTGTGTGCACGCATGTGTGTGTGTGTGTGCAGTTTGTGTGACGTACCACTAATTCCACTTTTGCCTTTAGCTCAACTGTTCTTACGCAATGTCTAAGTTTTATCTAAGTTTTTTTTCTATGTTAACACCAGATGTAATAAGTGGATATTTGTGGTGCTCGTATTACTGTGTAAAATATTTAGCCTAAAATGATCAATGATGTCTGTACAAGTTTATTACAGTTCACGCAACTCCTCTGATAAAATTGATTGAAATACTTTGGCAAATTGCTGTGCCAGATGGAGGTACAGAGACAACTGAAAATGTTTCTCTGTCGTAATATTGTTCTTTATGTAGATTGTTGATTTAACAAGGTAGTTGATTTAACAAGGTCTGTAACACAAAAAATAACAGAAATCCATTCCTGATTTGACTGCGATCCGATGTAGACAAGAAATGAGCTTTTTTATGTGTTGTTATTATATTGTTTATCGTTATTTAATACATAGTATTATTTATTATTTATAATACAGCCTTCTGTGGTGATATTTTCTAAGGTTTGAGCTTTCATGGATGTTATCTACCCCGAGGAGAGAGATGATTCCTGAATCTGTCCCAAACCTCCTGAGTTCATAGAGAACATTTATTAAATAATATATATAATTTCGGATATTGTCTGTGCTCTTTGTATATTATATTCACACTGGCCACTAGATCTGACCCAGGATCTGAGAGGTCAACTACGTTATGTCAAATGTCGCCCAGTCGGATGCTAACTGAGATTTCTGGGTAATTTGACGTGTGTATATCTGTGATGACATGTAGGCTGTGTGTTTTGTGTCAGTTGTTCCATGAGGAACTGGCTCTTCAGTGGGTCGTGTGCAGTGGCAGCGTCAGGGAGGGGGCTCTACAACAAGCCTGGTTCTTCTTTGAGCTCATGGTAAAACATCTGCACATCCACAATAAGTTTTGGAACTGGGTTGAAAATGTGTTTGATAGTTGATTCTCTATA
>CM055761.1:1583489-1670989 GCA_029465975.1 Dallia pectoralis | reverse complement strand
GTCTGTGCTGGCTACACCTTGAGTAGCGTGTGTACTGTGCTGTTCAGGTTTAGAGAGAGCGTCTCACTACGTATCACCGGAACTCCGATCCAAACCCAAGAGCCTGGAGTAGATGGGTGTGTACTCATTGAGTCAGAACCAAACCTGTCCCCTCAGAGAGCAATTACCTAAACATAAATGTATCAGTATAAAATACAAATACTTTTGCATTATTGAGTTTAATACAGATTATGTATTTTTAACAGGACCCTGTTTTGCCGTTTTTTTACATGCAATAACTAACGTGGCTGTGAATCTACTTTAGTTGATACATTTTTCTAGATTTTCTGTGACCAAAGTGCCGAGTTGCAAAGAATGCTGGTTATTATTCAAATGAGCTCTGCCCATGTTTCTCCCCTTAATTCCAAGTTCTCCAAAGTCATCGTCCTCTCACGGTTAGGGGCGGGGGCTTAAAGTGACTGACAGGCATGGGGGGTGCTGTGTCCTATCAGGAGGCACCGCGTACATACGGAGCAGTCTGACAGACACATGTCACTTCCTCCTCCATCAGGACCAGGGCGGAGCTGGAGCACGAAGCCCTTATCGACGGTAACCTGGCAACGGAGGCCAACCTAATAATTCTGGACACCCTGGAGATCATCGTCCAGGTACGGCGTCCCGATGAACGCGTAGAGCCGCGCACGTGCACACGCACGCGCATCGTACACAGACACCCGCTTGACGTTTTGTCCGTTTCCCCGTAGACGGTGTCGGTGACCGAGTCCAAGGAGAGCATCCTGGGTGGGGTGCTGAAGGTTCTGCTCCATAGTATGGCGTGTAACCAGAGTGCCCTCTACCTGCAGCACTGCTTCGCTACACAGAGAGCCCTGGTCTCCAAGGTGTGGCACGGGGTGCACTCGTACTGTCCTGTGTGTGTGTGTGTGTGTGTGACTGTGTGTGTGTGTGACTGTGTGTGACTGTGTGTGTGTTCTGTCAGTACGCCGACCGGCCCGTCTGATACCGGTAGGATGTCTGTGTTCCAGTTCCCGGAGCTCCTGTTTGAGGAGGAGACGGAGCAGTGTGCGGACCTGTGTCTGCGCCTCCTGAGGAACTGCAGCAGCAGCGTGGGGACGATCCGAGCACACGCCTCCGCCTCCCTCTACCTCCTCATGAGGCAGAACTTCGAGATCGGCAACGTTAGTACAACGTCAGCTCAATAGAGCTGTACTAACATACTCAATAGAGCTGTACTAACATACTCAATAGAGCGTTGTGACGCAGTGTTTCTCTGGACAGGTTAGGTTACATTAAGGCGGTCTTCTGTGAGGTTCTCTTTGCTGTTCTTCCCGTAGAACTTTGCACGGGTTAAGATGCAGGTGACCATGTCTCTGTCCTCCCTGGTGGGAACCTCGCAAAACTTCAATGAGGAATTCCTCCGACGCTCCCTGAAAACCATCCTCACCTACGGAGAGGAAGACCTGGAACTACGGGAGACCACCTTCCCTGACCAGGTAAATAAAGCCGTCCGCTGAGGTCTCCAATACAGATGTGGTCCAACTGGCCTGTTCTGTGTCACGGGTTAGGGAATACCTGAGGCACCTGAGATGATTAATTTTCTCAATTAATGAGACCCAGATGGACCGAATGAATTAAACAAAACACACGTTGTCACAGGAGATCTGTTGACGAGATTCCAAGGAGGGAACAGAAGAGAGGCTAGAATAGCGCCATTTGGAACAGATCCTGGGTGATTTGTTATGGAAGGTGGTGATTGGCCACAGTCCTGGGTGATTTGATTTAGGGAACTCCAGAACCTGAGAGCATCAGTAGAGGAAGCCCTCTGCAACCTGGAGGATGTCAGCACCTGTGTTTGTCCTTCAGGTCCAGGATCTGGTGTTCAATCTGCACATGATCCTGTCAGACACAGTCAAGATGAAGGAACACCAGGAGGATCCGGAGATGCTTATAGATCTCATGTACAGGTATGGCTCACGCTCTCTCTTTCTCTTGTGCACACACACATACACACACACACAGATACACACACAGATTGTGTTGCCGTGTCTGCCTCCAGGATCGCTAAGGGTTACCAGACATCACCTGACCTTCGCCTGACGTGGCTGCAGAACATGGCAGGTAAACACTCGGAGAGAACCAATCACGCGGAGGCAGCCCAGTGTTTGGTGCATAGCGCCGCCCTGGTGGCGGAATATCTCAGCATGCTGGAGGACCGCAAGTACCTGCCGGTTGGCTGTGTCACCTTTCAGGTGAGCATGTGTGGACAGTCTGTTATGAGCAGCAGTCTTCCTCTGGACCGGGGAAACATACTGCAGGTGCTGGCTAATTGACACTAAGCCTATTTAACACTGTAGCTGTTCTCGCTTCAGAACATCTCGTCCAACGTTCTGGAGGAGTCCGCCGTGTCCGACGACGTGGTGTCTCCCGACGAGGAGGGAATCTGCTCAGGGAAATACTTCACGGAGGCCGGCCTGGTGGGGCTGCTGGACCAGTCTGCTTCCTCCTTTTCTATGGTAGGAGAAAGATCTGCTGTCAGCAACCAGCACACACGCGGCACACACACACGTGGCACACACACACGCGACGGCACACACACGCTCTTTAGGTCCTTGTATTTCTTCCCCCAGGCTGGTATGTACGAGGCAGTGAACGAGGTGTACAAGGTCTTGATCCCCATCCACGAGGCCAACAGGGATGCCAAGAAGCTGGCCACCATACATGGTAAACTACAGGAAGCCTTCGGAAAGATCGTGCACCAGGTAAGACCTCACGCAAGCAAGCAGTGTTGGGTAGTTATCTATAGTGTTGGGTGGCCAGCAGGTGGTGTTGGGCGGCCAGCAGGTGGTGTTGGGCGGCCAGCAGGTGGTGTTGGGCAGATAGGAGGCGGTGTTCTGTAACCACAACCTGCAGACGGTTCATCTGTGAAGGTTACCTGTCTGTGAAGGTTACCTGTCTGTGCTGGTTAGCTGAATCGGACATAAAGTCATTCTAATTGAAAACACACACTGTACCCACGCAGTATATCTGAATGCAAACAGTAACAAACAGTTACAGTTGACCTGAACCGATTTGCATGAAAACAACGATTTGCAGTTTTTTGACAACGGGACTTTCATCTCCCCGAGGGAATTTAGAAAGAGGATTCACATGCTTCTCCTGTGGATAGTCTGGAAATATATGGAATACACTGGAAATTCAGTGTGCTGAATGTGTGACGTGATAAATGTCGGAGCCTGGGACTCCCCCTGGCTGGGTGCAATCCTATGGCTGGAGCGTGGTGTTCCACGGTTCGCCAGGGGGAGGCGCTGTGTACACAACAGGACTGTCAACGTGTTTATTTTCTGTCCTGTCTTTTTTTCGTCACCACAGAGCACCGGCTGGGAGGTAGGTCCCCACGGTTCCTGCGTCTATACTCGCCCGTTTCCTTTCTATTTTCTACCGAATATTTATTATTTGCTCGCTGCCTGGCTTTGTTTTGTCCTTCGCTGCTGTGTCCTTTCACACGGTTCGATCCATTAACATCTACCACACTGGACGACGCTCCTCCCGTCCATCCGAGCAACAGCGGGACTGCCGAAGCCGTTACGGGCACCCTCCGCTTCTCCTGTTGCCTGTCCTCCTTCCCACCTCCTCCTGCTCTGTCTTTGGAAGAGGAGGTGGTTTTAACGTGACCGTTTTTTCGCCGGGCCTGTGCATGGGAGGCCAGTGTAACACTAACGCCGAGACTTTGTGAATGACTGCTTCACCTCCCTGCAGCTTCACCTCCCTGCAGCTTCACCTCCCTGCAGCTTCACCTCCACCCGCTCTGTCAGATCATCTCTCTCTCATCCAAAACCAACCGCCCGGCTCATCCTGGCGTCATCCGCTCTGCCGCTCACTCATCCCATCTTCTGCCGCCACAGGGTTCGATTTGAGTCACACTTTTTTATGCAAATGGGGCCAACTCCTGTGACGCCCTCCCTCGTGCTGGTTTTACGGCTTACACCAACCAGAACCTCGATGGCAGGGGAAGTCTTTCACCCAAGCAAATGAACCGCAGAAAATATCAGCGACAAGCATTTTCTATATGCAGTTCCGAGTATATAAACAGGCATTTGTAGTGTTCAATCGACACCCAGACTTATCGGAGACATTTCTCATTTATTTTTGTCTGATGGGTGCCGGTGAAGTGCAATCCGGAACGGGTAGAGATTCGATTTGACATTTATTTGACGAAAGAGACTAATTAAAATGGACCCCTGTGTTCTGTTGTTCCCATGCTGTTCTTAACTGGTATTAACTCTGTGTGTTCTGCATGACACGCCTTCATCATTGGAAACTGGCGTTTCTGCACACAGAACGTTTCCAGGAGAATGTGGAACCCACTCACCACCACTCCTTCATATTTTATTTCTTCCATCTTTCTCCTTCCCCTTTCACCTTAGTTACGTCACACTCCCGTCACCAGCATGTTTTGGGTTGAGTTTATCTGATCGTTTTTTTTCTCTTTGTTTTTCTCGAAAACAGAGGGAATTATGTTTTTTTTTTGCAGATTTTTTTTGCTGATTTAGGTCTTGTGTTAGTTTGTGTTGTTGTCCTTCTGTTGTTTTGTGTTGTTTGTGTTTATTTTGTCCAGTGAAGTGCCAGAAATCCTGATTAAAATGTCTTCTGTTTTCTCCTTTTGATTTCCCTGGTTCCCACGGTGACCCTTTCTTCCCACTTTACTTATTGTGTGTTTTGGTAAGTTCCTCGTTTTAGGGTTTCTTTATTTCTGTTTTTTTATGGGAAATGTAAATGCAACGGGATTGAATAGCAGAATAAACTCTCAGAATATGAAAATACACACTGTATTTAGATCGGCTGTATGTCTGCAGTTAATGTCATGCCTGTGGATCTATAAAATGATTGTGTAACTTCAGCGGTACTTGGAGCAGATCTTGTCTTTGTCAGTTTTGACCTAAATCTGTCCACAAAACGACCCTCGGCAATCGGTGGTTGGATGATAAAATCCTCATCCGCGCAGAAGCATTTGTCCACATACTTTCTGTCCCTCATTTACGCAAGAGTTTCGTATCAGTAGCTGGGTACGGTTTATGTGTGGTGCAATATCACAGCACTGGTCGACACGCTATTTATCTCGGTTGCTCGTCTACGCCAGTATTCACACGCTTATATTAACGCACTATGGACTCTGTTTGTGACGGTGCAATTAAAGCATTTGCTGATGATTTATTGATGAACGTGACTATTTTCCCTCAGTTGTGTCAATAGTCTGAGATGTGTAATGTAGACACTCACTGGTCTACGTTGTGGGGTTTAATGTCGTACTTTATCATATCTGTGAAAGCACAATGTATGTTTTCTGTAAAGTAAGACTGATTCTCTCTCACAGGACGGGAAGAGAATGTTTGGTACTTACTTTAGAGTGGGATTTTACGGATCTAAGTTCGGGGACCTGGACGAGCAGGAGTTTGTGTACAAAGAACCTGCCATCACCAAGCTGGCCGAGATCTCCCATCGACTCGAGGTAAACAGACGTTTGGAGAGACGTGTGTTTGGAGTTACCTTTTCTACAGAGTGGAGGCCATATGTGTGGGTCAGGTGGAGCACTGAGTGAGTTCTGTCCTGTGTTCACTGTTCTCAGGGCTTTTATGGTGATCGCTATGGAGAGGACCAGGTGGAGGTCATTAAAGACTCCAATCCAGTGGACAAGTGCAAACTAGACCCAAATAAGGTGGGTCTGAGGAGATGATCTGTGGACACGGCTCATGGCGACTTTGGACCTTTTAGAGGTTCTAGAAGCACAACATACACCCACGATTTAAAAAGTGAGAGATATCGAAAATGAAGGAGGTATTCCGTGTTTATCACACTTGAACGGGCTACAAAGTCATTATGAAGCCAGAGACACACAGCTGGGGCCATATTGTCCAAATGCAGAGAATGTTTGGCCAGTGAATCTTCTCTGCAAAGTTATTAATAATCGAATGACCTGACTGGATTCAAACAGTTTTTCACAGCTCTGTAATTAATGAAATAACTTCAATTAGCGATATTAAATAAATGTCAACCGTTAACCAGGTGTCAATGTGTCTGCGCTCTCCAGGCTTATGTTCAGATCACATACGTGGAACCGTACTTCGACACGTACGAGATGAAAGACCGCATCACGTACTTCGACAAGAACTACAACCTGCGTCGGTTCGTCTACTGCACCCCGTTCACCCTGGACGGCCGGGCACACGGCGACCTGCACGATCAGTTCAAACGCAAAACCATCCTGACCACCTCGCACGCCTTCCCCTACATCAAGACCCGCATCAACATCATCCACAAAGAGGAGGTGGGAGGAACCGGGGAGGCCACGTGATACCCACAGACGGTCGTAGAACCCAAGCACGCTCACGTCTGTCGCACCTCTCTGACCCTCTGCTCCGATTTTAGATCATCTCCATGCCCATGGAGGTGGCCATCGAGGACATGCAGAAGAAGACCCAGGAGTTGGCCTTCGCCACCCACCAGGACCCCTCCGACGCCAAGATGCTGCAGATGGTCCTGCAGGGGTCCGTGGGGACCACCGTCAATCAGGGGCCCCTGGAAGTGGCGCAGGTGTTCCTGTCCGAAATCCCCAGTGATCCGAAGCTTTACAGGCACCACAACAAGCTACGCCTCTGCTTCAAAGACTTCACCAAGAGGTCGGTATTTGGGAACTCCTGGCGCTGTTCCTGCTTGGTCGACGCTGAGCAGAAGGGCCACGGGTTTATGCGTCCATTTGGTCCAGATTGACAGGTTCTCTTCCATTCCCAGGTGTGAAGATGCCCTCCGCAAGAACAAGAGTCTGATTGGTCCAGACCAGAAGGAGTACCAGAGGGAGTTGGAGAGGAACTACCATCGCCTTAAGGAGGCGCTCCAGCCGCTCATTTGCAGAAAGATACCACAGCTTTATAAACCTGTACTACAGGTCAACACTCACAGGTAGGTGCCGTATGCAGTCCTTTGGTTATTTCATGGTTTTAAGGTTCCAAACATGTAATGATTACATTTGACTGTTTGACTTGGAATTTGAAATCGAATCTTACCAGTGTTTTCAGAATGGATTCTATATATATATAGCTCTTGCTCATGGTCTGACTGTTCATTAATCCCTCAACAAATGAATTTGTGTTTCTGTTACACGCAGCAAACGGACAGTTTGATCAGGTAGTTTAGTATACTGTTTCTGGAATGTTCCCAGTTTCAACTGGGTCCTATTCATGAGTTTCTATTAGTGTCTATGGCTGGTCCGACATGGAAAACTCATAATTAACGCACTTCTTTCCCCCTCCAGAGATTCATTTAGCAGAATGAGTCTGCGCAAGCTTGAACTTTGAAGAGAAAGAAATTGAAGAATCACAACCTTAATTTATTCAAGTGTAAATACTATGAGTCAGCCAGTTCAAAGTGGGAAGGAAAGCTAAGTGTTACTACACACTGGTACGTCATTCCAGTGTGATACTTGTTTACAGACTGCCTGTTATCCAATCAGTAGGTGTAACAACGTAGATCGAAGTACAACTCGTCATCTGTATTCATATTTCATGTGTGCACATTTGTTTTTTATTACTTTGTATCAATGCATTTTATGACTTGAAAGTTAACTATGTAATCTGAAATGACAAAAAGCCAAGTATGTACCACCTATTTATCATGCTTTATATATTATAGTTGAGCTACGTTTGTTTTAAAGTTAGGGAAACGTTTTAAACATTGAAGTCATGTAGTTTGTTTACTTTAAATATTTTACTAAATAAATATTTTAATGTCCAAATGTAAAGAGCTCTGTATGGTGTTTCCACACACACACACAAATCTGAAAATTAGAAGAAAAAATTCTAGACAAAGGAAGCTACAGGTATGCTTTTCATTTTTCAAAACCAAATCATTTATTTTAAATCTTTAGAATTTGACAGCAGGGACAACATTCATAGAAATTGTGATGAAAATTAAAACATTATTGCTTACAGTAAGTTTTCCTAGATCTGTCACATCAGAATGGCCAGATCTTCGGTTACTAGAATGAGGTGCTGTACAAATTCAGTAAACACACCAAAGAAAAGCCAACACAGGATTTGCAGACACAAACCTATGGACTAAAGAGTAATGTTGCCATTACATTGACCAGGTTTAATCTGTGACTGATACCAGCACATACGTTTCCTACCTCTATACAAAACAAACCTGAGATGACCTGCAACACAATGTTGTACTAGCATTTTAGTGATTGATTGGCTTGAAGTTTAAAATAATTTGTACAAAAGCTTAAACCGAAAATATTTCCATGAAGAACAAGACTTGAGATGGACAGCTTATCTAGATCTACTGATCTTATGGATGCAAATCATATTTCAGGCAGTCCAACAGTATTTACACTAAGACATTTCTCTCTTGCAAATAGAAGGAATATCATAAAGACATGTACAAGAATATATGCTCTATATAAAAATAAATCTGAAACTTGAGAACCAGTAGCAGGGAGAAACATTCACAACGACAAAAGTCAGAATGGCACGGTATAACTCCGTGGACTGATGTTCGACTCCAAGCACAAAGGGAGCCGTTGGAAGTTGAAATAAAAATTAAAATAATTATAAAAAATTAAAAAAATCTGCATTTTATTCAGGCCACATTTCAAACCTTCAGTGGATGCGATGTTACTGGTCTGGAACCCTCCTGTAGAACAAGAGATAGGGGGTACGAGTAGAGCAGGTCTCTGGAGAACACGCTCTCAGGAAGTCCTCCTCCTCAGACAGACTCACCTCTGAATCATCAAACATCATCCACTTGCCCTCATACTGCAGCAGACTGTTAAGAGCTTCCTCAGTCGCTCCCAGCTCTACATCTGCCACCACATCTCCACTACTGCTTTGTCCCGGGTCACTGAAGGTCTGTTTAGATGATCTGGTGGTGGTTCCTTTAGCTCTCCCAGTAGTGGCAGCCTTGTCTGGGGTCACAGTCTGCTGGCTCGCCCCCAGCTCATAGCTGGACAGGCTCCTCTGCCCCCCGAGGAGTCCCACCCCCTCAGAGACCTTTTTGGCCCCGATCTTGGTGGTGATGGCAGCATTAGCATTTCCACTCGCGCCGAGACTGAACGACACTTCGCCGTCATCGTAGTCCAACACCGGTTTCCCGACACACTGCTGGTGTCCAACTTGCGTCTCCACCCCCTTCTCCCCCACTGGCCTGCAGATCTGGGTGTCCTTCAAGTCCATCATCTTGATGTAGGTGGTGTAGTGACCACTGGAGATGGTGACGCCACTGTGCATGACCACAGCAAACAGCTGGTAGTGCTGCCCTCCGGTGGCCGAAGGGTGCGCGCACCACTCCTCCAGCGAGAGCTTCAGGGGGGTGTGCAGGGGGGTGTTCACCTTGGACAGGCCAGCGTATGGATCACTCCTAAACATGAGGGAGAGTCACTTTAAGCATGTGGGAAAATGTGACATTAATGACACAACATGTGTATCGCATACACTGAAATCGATTAAGTCTTAAGTGGTGTGAAGCGGGCGTGGTGTGGAGCGGGCGTGGTGGGGTGCAGAGACTTACTCCAGGCCGTTGGCAGAAAAGCACTTGAGGTGAATGGTGACCACCTCAGGTGTCTTATCAAACAGAAGACTCCTCTCAGCCTCGGTGTAATGGTGGCAAGTCTCACAGAAGTACTTGTCCTCTCCAATGATCCTCTCCACTGATGCAAACTGGGAGATCGCCCACATTACAGACTTCTGCTCTGGCTTGGGGTCAGGGGAGACTGGAGGGAGGTAAGCAGAGAACAGGCAGGGGGTTTGGGTGAGATGGTTTGAATATCAGTGGATTGACATTTAATGCATGTTTGGTGGATGTGAAAACTTCTGTTATAAGTATTTTATCCTGGATGACACTTTAGTATTTTTTAAAGAAAAATCTAAAAAATATATATACACGTCACTTCGCAAATAAACACTTATAAATTGTAATTGAACAAAATAGTAATTTGTCCGTTAACATGGTATTGTGACTAAATATGTAGCAATCTACATTGCTAACCAACTAGCTTACAACATTTCACGTCTGTAATGTCAAACATGCTATTTGCTAAGTTCACATTTATTTGTCACCAAAACTCACAAAATGTTGACCAAATGATTACAAATACACTTCAAAACCGCTGTGGAAATATTATTGAGAAAATCTGATCCAGGATAGGATGATCACTAGACTGTAATGGAGTGGTTCACATAATAGCAGCCCTGACCTTCTGAGCTGCTGTACGGACTACTGGTTTCATCCTCCTGAACTGGGACACTGATGTTCTGGAAATTTTCCTTCCTCTCCGTGTAACACTCGCACTCAAGACAGCGCGTCTTCAGCACCAGACGGCCCTGAAACAGGCGTTCAATCAGGTCTACACCCAGGCAGTCTGGACAGGAAGCCGGACAGCATTTAACACAGAAAGACATGTGTTTAAACCCAGACTGTAAAAACAACTGACAGAACATGATCAAGTATATTTCCGAGGACACGAGTAAACAACTCACCACGACTTTTGGGCCCCTCTCCAGTTTCCGTCTCAGAGTTGGTCCCGTTCCCTCCAGCATACTCCTGAGGCTGGCTGCTGTCCGTCTCCTCCTGGTCAGGTTTAGGCGTCTCAGACTTCCCTCCTGCATGGCAGCTGATTCGTCCCATGCTCGTAAACTTGGAGAAGATACAGGGCTGCTTCCTCGAGGGTCGTAGCCAACTCAGCCGTGTCCTCCTCTTCCTCTTCTCCTCCCCCTCTTTTGGGACCACCTCCAGGTGACTTGTCTGCTTTTCTCCCACAACTTCTGGCTCGTTCTTCCCCTCCGCTTCTCTTTGATCTTTTGGCGCTACAGTGATGCCGCTGGAGGACTTCCTCTTGGATCGAGTGAAGGGCTTTTCCTCTTCAGCTTCCAGCCCTGTCTTCTCAGATTTGAGCGCTTTGGGCTTCTTCTTGGCATTGCCTGCCTCTGTATCGCTCTTCCTCTTACCACTCGTTTCCTCGTCATCTTCCAGGGAGCCTTCTGTGGTTTTGGCCTGCTCTTCCTTCACAGCTCCAAATGCACAGACGGGGGTTACCTCGACCTGATCATCCTGGCCAGCCACCTCCTGTTCCTTCCTGATGGTCTCTGAGGCCTCCTGGACATACCCAAGGATGCATTGGAGCACCTCCTGAGCATCGTGCTGTAGGTAGCCCTCGTACATTGGATTCAGATGTCTAACACACAACAGTCCAAGTGTCAAAATACAACACCATATACCAGATCATGTTCAAGGACAAACAGAAATCCCTGCCACCCATGACATAAGCATTCTGAACATTTTGCCTAGCAAATGCCACCCAGTATCGCGGGGCTACAGGGCTGGGGTCCTACCTCAGAGTGTTGAGCAGTTTGCGAGGAGGCGTGGCTAACTCTGTGTCTGTGTACTCGTCAGGGTTTAGCAGGTAGCTGGACTGGAGCTGCTCCACAGAGGTGATCAAACTGTGGAAACCACTCAGCAACTCCATCTGCACCGGCACCACCTCTTCTGGGCCATCGGACTGATGAAAGAGGAGGCCCATTATGTTCACACGTGCCTTTAATAGACATCTCATAAAATCTATTTAATTAAGAGTGTGACCTGAAAGTGACCAACAAATGGCTTTAAAAACCTGGTCACTTTCAGTAGTCCTCTCCCTCTGCTTGTCCTTGGTTTTGGATAACTGGTGAAGTTTCTTGACTCCTTCTCTCAGCCCCGGGCAATAGTACAACACCTGTGTAGTGATGTGATAACAATTAGAACGACATATATCCAGCCTAACCCTAATGTTGTCCCGGGAAGACGCCTTAACACACATGGAGATGTAGCTACCTGGAGAATGCAGTTTAGGTAACAGGTGTTTCCTAGGTTATTGAGTCCAACAAAGGGCACCAAGGTGTCTTTCTTCTCAGTAGGAAGGATGGGAGATGGGGGACCAGGGGCAGGTTCAGGCAGGGGGACCACCTGGTCACAGCTACAAGGGGGAAATTAATGAGGCAATTATTTACATTAAGAGGTTGGGGTTAAATCAGAAATGCTAACACACTGTACACTATGTAAAAGGCATGGGTTACTCTGTATGCTGCTTTGAGTTTGACAATATCCTAAGGTGGAGCAGATTACTTTTTGACTTGAGACCACATCCGTTTTCCTGGTTATGGCATGGGCAATTGCCAGGTGCAAAAAGGAACAAACCGGTCACTCACCTCGCAGGCTCCTCGGGTTCAACCGAGACAGGTTTTACTTTCTCAGCTTTTGATTCTGAGAAATCCAAGGCTCGCTTCGTCTCCTTCTTCTGGAAGAACTTCAGTGAGAGTTTGCTTTTCTTGACGGGGCTTCCTTGAGCCGTACCGGCGCTATCGCCCTGTGGTCCGGGCATTTTGGATCGTAGTCTTATGTCCGTGTTAACCGATGACACAACAGCGCCCCCTCCTGGTGAAAAGAGAGGTTAACTCCGTTAACATGTTATTCTATATGAACCACGCACATGTTAATAACGGTATATTGTAAACGCACAAACTGATCGTCTAGTTCAAAGAGTTAGCAGGCTAACATTCTCCAACGGGTAACAGCTGGTCTGTGGTGGTCTCAAGCGACACGTAACCATCTACTGGAGGTAAACCACGACCGGTCCACCGTGCAATCTGGCTAAAAACCAACCGAGTGTCCGTTCATATGTCCCGGCTAGCGCGTTAGCGTCCCTTATATAACGGCCAGGGGGGAACCGCGTGCGGCTCTAGTTGCTATAGCAGCACCGTTACGTATACCTACTCGTATGTATCCAGTACGAGCACTTACGTTTACTCACCTTATAAAGTCATGTTGTGGTAATTATTGTCTTTTTCTTTTGCTTGCTTATTTAATGTTATTGCCGTCTTCGGTCCATTTGACATGTCTGACAGGGCGGAGTGCGCAGACTTTGGCGGTTTTTCCCGTCGCAAGACCCCGACAGACCGTCATGTTCACCCGTGCCTGCACGAAATAAATATAATGTCGTTTATATTTTAATTTCATAAGTCATGGTGGTAGAAATACGTTGGTAATATTAAGGAAGAACGTACACAATAACAAAATAATCCCTGATTTTTAAATCTGAAAATTAATCAGGCATCTCATGAGACAGCTACGTAACATCCTTGGCTTGAGTGTCACGCCGCCATCTTTGTAGTCCAGCTCAAAATATACTATATATTCAAACAACTGTACTCAACATTGTAACATTACGTGACCGTCATTATAGCAGTGATCAATTTAACAATTGCAATGAACAATTTTCTCTGATACAATGATGAATGGCGTAGTTTATGGATATATGATCATCATAATAAATTACAGATCGCAGCACTAGACTACATGACAGAAAGTATCTCCATATATTTTTTGGGAGTAGGGAGGACACTAGTAAGCCTAATTAAATATTACGTAATCTAAACAAGTGTTTCTTACAATAGCCAAAGTTTAGAAAGCGTAGCCCACTTTTTAATAATGTTATCAGCTTTGTAAAAATACATTTCTGTTTACACAACAAATGGTATTTCCTACCGCATAGTGAATAGGAATGACGACCGGATGCTTCATATTTGTACCTCCGGTGGGCAGTCTGGGTCCTGTTTATAGTATCGGCCTACATGCTGTAGTTCACATGTTAGCCGGCAGAGGGAGCTTGAATATGCAACTCTGTGTTTCAGGGACTTGTGAGAAATAGCCGAGCATCTCTGATCTTATTTGCTTCTTACATTTTGCTTAGGAAATAATTGATGGTAGGACATTTGAGATTGCTCCCTGCTTTGGTTCTGTGTTTTGTTGCCAAAAAGCTTTTCACCGATTTTTTTGCATGTAACGGTCTAACACCCATCGATAAGAGAATTAGGCTATTGCATACTATTAATAACAAGTAAATATAGACCTACGGTATGCGTTTTTAGGCATTTTGGAGCGCATAATAAGGGGCGCATAATGCCTGCAGAGCATTAAGCTGCTGCTGCTGCATGCGGTTCCTTGCTTGGTCAGCATCCCGACGTCTCCATGGAGCTGAGCTGTGCTTCTAGCAGAATCCATCCGGGTCTAGGATGAACTGATGCCTATATGGAGTAATATTATGTGATGCTCCACAGCGCACTGCGGCCCCGCGGCTCTGGTATGTAACATGATAGGTTATTCATGCGTTTATAGGCTGTAGACACATGACATTTCATATAATAGGCTCCAACCAGTTTCAATATAAATCTGGAGCATATGTGATTCCAACATTACATTGTGCTTCGTGGTTTAAAGGTATTATTTTATTCTATGGTTTATGGCTACACAACCAGTCTGCTGGTCGGTTAGATATGCTTATATTGACATTTTAGCCATGTATTCTCAGCCTAGACTGTGTATACTGCATTCATTTAGGTGGTATTTCTTTATTCCAGTTTATCATACTGTAATATACATGAGAAACACTCAACTTTGATGTACATTATGGTTGGCTTGTCTCCATGACACCCAGAAGCTGACTAACCACCATCCAACTGAAACACAGTGGATTTGGCTTGGATAGACATCTCATATACTGTGTGACTGCTATCAATTCATATCACTTTCTGTTAAAAGGGAGGTTTGTAATAAACGATGACTAAAATACACACATTTGGCGTCTTAATAACTTTTGGTGAAATTTGATGAAGTGTTATAATTATTATTTATTGTAGAACAGTAGTAATTGTAGTTAATATCATAAGCTGGATAATGGTAAAATGTGTAAAATTATAGGACGTTTGTTTAAAAGCTACATAATTTCCTTACGTCCGTACTGTATTTAATAAATGTCAAGAACACTCAAATTTAGCAGACAGGGCTTTCCAGATTATTCCAGACTATTTGTATTTCATGGTACTGGTTCCACATGGGAATCCATGTTACAGCCCCGCCGTCTGAAGCCCTATTCTCCACCTCTTTACCCACACATGACCGTTGAAAGTGGTCTGACCTCGATCCCTCAGGTGGGAACGGGTCTTCAAGGGAAATGCATGGAGGAAAAGTATCCAGTAATAATCTGCCGCATTCCAAGAATGACAAGTATGTTCTGAAGCTGCCGAGACAGAAACCCATCACTGTTTTTGTAATTACAGTGGGTAGTGGGGCTTAGCATTACACCCCCCCAAACCAGTCACCCACACTCAGACTCAGATTGCTACACCCCACCCCGCCACCCCGCCACCCTACACCCACACTCAGATGCTACAGTGCTCAGTGATACCATCTCATACAGGAGTGGACGTGCAGGCTACAGACTCAGGAAGTCTGGCTTTTGTTATTTTGATTTTTCATCACTGGGTTTATTCTCTTGGTCTCGAAGCGTCCACGCCACACTGGCTCTTGTCTGTCCAGCTGCCTGCCCACGTGCGTACGTGTGTGTGTGCACTCCCATTGGAGCGGCAGAGAGAATGTGGGCGTGTTCTCACTGGCTAGTTCCGCCCACTCGGCACAGCGGTGCTGCTGTTGTGAAATCCTTAGCTGTCCAGTTCTCTCAGTGCTCTACGATCAACGCTATCTACCCTGTTTCTCGGCCCCAGATGCTGAGTGTGAGAGAAAAAAGAGAGCGAGAGAGAGACATCCACTCCCACGAGCAGAGGAAAGACCAGCTGAAGCTGTGTGCTGAAATTGAACGGGCAAAGCTTTGGAAAGAAGAAGAACCTCGTTTTGAGGTAAGATGTGTGATTCTGCACTTTCTTCGCTCACCTCGTTCTTCCACATCTTTCTGTCTGTCGCTGTCTTCTGCTGAACCCTGTCGTTCTTTACCTGCGACCTTCTCATTTCCTCTCAACACTCTCATTTCCTCTCAACACTCTCATTTCCTCTCAACCCTCATTTCCTCTCAACACTTTCATTTCCTCTCAACACCCTCATTTCCTCGCAACACTCTCATTTCCCCTCAACACTCACATTTCCTCTCAACACTCTCATTTTCTCACAACCCTCTCATTTCCTCTCAACACTAATTTCCTCTCAACACTTTCATTTCCTCTCAACACCCTCATTTCCTCACAACACTCACATTTCCCCTCAACACTCTCATTTCCCCTCAACACTCACATTTCCTCTCAACACTCACATTTCCTCTCAACACTCTCATTTCCTCTCAACACTCTCATTTCCTCTTAACACTCTCATTTCCTCTCAACACTCTCATTTCCTCTCAACACTCTCATTTCTCCTCAACACTCGCATTTCCTCTCAACACTCTCATTTCCTCTCAACATTCACATTTCCTCTCAACACTCTCATTTCCTCTCAACACTCTCATTTCCTCTCAACACTCTCATTTCCTCTCAACACTCTCATTTCCTCTCAACACTCTCATTTCCCCTCAACACTCACACTCTCTTCTCTGTTTGTGACTATCTTTTCCCCCTACTCCCTGCCTGTTCTCGAATATCATTTATTCTCTCATCTGTGCCTTTGGGGGTTTTCAGACTTTCAGAATGTGGTAATTGGATGCTGCAAACCGCACACATCCATCTATCCACACGCACGCACATACGTGCACGCCAACACATCCACAACACAGACACATGCATACAGTATATAGTCCCGGATACACACACACACACAACACATACTGAAAAGCATACACACACACACACACACACACACACAGAAACAGAGAGAGTGCACTTACTCGGTGTAACCACTATGGTCCGCCTTCGTGTGTCTGTTAGAGCTTTTTACTGTTGCTGTGTTCCGTATTGTATCCAATTTGACGGTCGGCCATGTTTCATCGTACGGTCCGGCTGGGGTGGCTAATGTCCTGCAGCTGGGGCTTCTCTCATCCGAACAGAAGAATGGAGATGAAGTGAGGGTGAAGAAGAAGAAGAATGGGGGGTGGAGAGAGAGAGGCCACTGGACCAGGAGAAGCTTCGACCTGAGTGCATATTTACTGGGCTGTATTCACACACCCTGTCGCTTGTCTGGTTAGTGAGTCGGTGAATGACTTCATGCATTGTCTGTGGTCGGCTTTTTAGGCTGGAAACATTTGAGGTGTTTACATTTGATCTGCGGTCTGGGCTGCTGTTCTGTTGTGTAGACCAGTGCTGTAGCAAAAGGCTGGCAGAGTAGCGCAGCGAACAGCAGGGGGGCCTTCCTCTTGGGAGAGTCTTCCTCTTGGGAGAGTCTTTCTTTTGAGAGAGTCTTTTTTTGTGTGAGTCATCCTCTTGGGAAAGTGTGTACTTTGCTGTTAGCTAACTACCTGCCAAGGTCACGACATTCTTTAGCAGTGTAGCATTGTTTAGCAGTGTAGCATTGTTTAGCAGTGTAGAATTGTTTAGCAGTGTAGAATTGTTTAGCAGTGTAGAATTGTTTAGCAGTGTAGCATTGTTTAGCAGTGTAGCATTGTTTAGCAGTGTAGCATTGTTTAGCAGTGTAGCATTGTTTAGCAGTGTAGCATTGTTTAGGAGTGTAGCATTGTTTAGGAGTGTAGCATTGTTTAGCAGTGTAGCATTGTTTAGCAGTGTAGCATTGTTTAGCAGTGTAGCATTGTTTAGCAGTGTAGCATTGTTTAGCAGTGTAGCATTGTTTAGGAGTGTAGAATTGTTTAGGAGTGTAGCATTGTTCGGAAGGCTGGACAGAAATCACACTGCAGCTAGCTATATACGTTTAGCTAGCTTCTGTCTGTCAGTGGTGCATTTGTGTTTATTACTGTTTCAGCTGTTTACCGGTGAAACTCTATTGTTTTAGTTATCGTTGTTTATAATTATAATATATGTCTGGCATTTTTAGGTCCCTCCATGCAAATTCCTGTGAGACAGAAACAGTCCATCTTTGCATGGTAACTGTCACTGTCAGCCAGTAAAAAGAGTTAAATCGTAGAAAATCTCACCATATTAATATAAGCACATTGCTTTAAAGGTTATGTTGCAAATATTTTCCCATTTGTTAGGGTTGGGGAATTGTCCATTTGTTCGAATTGTCCATTTTATGTTTTTAATTTGTTTTTATTCTAATACATGGCATAAACGAAACTCTGCAAGGAATACATAAAAGAACCTGGACGTCTGTTGAGTCATTTTGTTGAGTCATTTTGAATACGTCTCTGCTAACTCCGCACACCTAGACTACGGCACATTTGCCATTTCATCCCTGCAGGTTAGTTCAGTTAAACACCATGGCGTCCGCTCATGGACCTGCACTCTTCAACCCATTACACAGATTCTCTATTGGATATTGATCAAGGCTCTAATTATGCCGCTCAAGGACATTCATCTTCTTGTCCTTCAGCCACGTTAGGTTGCTTCGTCAGTGTGCTTTGGCTCATTGTCATGTCGAAACGTGGACCAGCTTCTCATTTTCAAACTCTTGGCCTGTGCGGTGCCGGTTCTCCTCAAGAATCTTTCGGTTTTGCAATGTCAATTTACCCCTCCTATTCTGACCAGTCCTTGAAGAGAAACAACCTGGAATATGACAAAACATCTGGATCGGTTATGCCTTTGACTGATTGTGTTATAAGAATATTGTCCAATAACCGCTATTGGTCCATATTTTATTCCATCGGCTAATCCCTAATTATTAACTACTGGACATTGCTTTAGGTCAACAAAACATATCCCTAACATTCTTCCAGTCCCTCCCGTACAATAATTTACAGACACGGTCATACATTCAACAATAAATAACTGAGCTAGCTTACATTGGGTTGGTGTAGAGGAGCTTGTGTGTGAGCTTGTGTCTGGCCTAGAATTCCAATCTTCCTCGCATTTTCTGGAGCAGCTGAAATATCCTGGTAAAATCACCATGATTTCAGCTGAATATGAGTACAATAACAGGAAATCTGATGTCACGAATGGAGTGTCAGGACGCAAGTGCAGTGTGACCGAAGGACATTTATTAAACCAAATGAAACTATAACGGAAAGACATGAAACGAAGATAAGCTAACGTAACGTCGGCGTAAAGCCAAACAAAGACTGACAAGACAGACTGGGAAACTTAGCCGGGGGCAGTGGTTCTGGAAATATGTAAGGCAATAAAACAATGTAATCAGTGTCATGGACACGGCCATCCTGCGGTGCCAAGACGTGACATCTGGACCCAAGTATTCCCACAAATTAGATCACAGGAATGCTAGTGGGATCGCAGCCCTGCTTACAGTGGACTTTACCAATAGTGAATAGCAACCCAAAGACAGTATGCCAGAGCTATAGTTTAGGCCTGCAACAACTACTCGACAAACGAAATAACATGGATATTAAAAATTGTTGCCAACAAATGGCACTGGCATCGGTTTGTCAGGACTAGACGAGACGCAGCAAAATAAATGCAAAAATTGCTATTAATAACATGAATACAACTGTAAGGCATTAGCATTCAAAGGAGAAAGTTAGTGTAGCCGTGACGACAGCTGATAAATAGTGCTCAGCACGGCAAGTTAATACAATACAATTTTGTCATTCCACCTTCATTTGTATTCATAGAGTTGCATTTTCTATTGAGAAATAGTTTATCTTGAATGCTCAGCTTTTTCTCAACAAGTCGTGATTTACTTGAGCACGTTGAGTTTGTGTGTAGGCATTTAAATGCTTTACAATTTACGTATCATTTACTGTATCCGTCAAAACTCTCAACCGTCTTCGCCGGGTAGTAACCTGGAATGCTTTTCCAACAGTCCTTAATTGATATTATGAGAACCTTTTGCATTGTATGTTATATGATAAGCCTACAGTCGTTTTAATGCAGGCACCGAAAAATAAGAAAAAAAAAAATATATATATATTTTTTTAAATAAACATTTGTAGTAATCGACAGATCAAACATTTACCAATATAGTTGTTATATGGAGCCTTATTATAGTTCCAGTACAGTTCTTGATACGATCTTTGTAGAGGCTCCATGGTGGGTGTGTGAGTGGAGGATTTTACCCTATGAACAGGCACTGTAGGTGGGCTAGGGGTTATTACAGTCCCAGGGCCCTTTGGGGTATGGAGGAATGGTCGAAGGTACATCAGGGTTTGCTTGTTTCTTGTTTCCTGGTTGTAGCTGGGTGGAACTCAGAAAGTGGAGTGAGGAACAATGGATATGGTCGTTTTCACGCTGATCTATGATTGGTTCTATGCCTAAGCGGACCGGAAAAAACAAGCGGTTGCCGTGAGAGCCTTGTGGAACAGTGATGATCAGGGGTTTCCTTTGTGGAACACTTCAAGTCCAACCAAGCACTCTGATTGGACAGCTGGAGAGGGAACATCCTGTTGGAACTGCAGCTGTAACCAGTAGGGCTATAGTGTGTGTGTGTGTGTGATTGTGAGTGTGTGTGTGTGTGTGTGTGACTGTATTGGAACCAGGGTTTTTCTGACTGTTGCCTGGAATATGCAGAGCAGAGATATTCTACCTACCCGTAGAACAGAGGTGTCAAACCAATTCCACGGGGGGCCTAGTATATATAGTTTTTGTTTTTTCATTTAAATTAGTTCCCAGTTCATATCTACAACAACCAGGTGAGGGTAGAACCTAGAACCTAGTGGACAAATTAGTACAAGGTGAGAGCAGAAACATGTAGACACTCCGTGGAACCGGTTTGAAACCTCTGTTCTAGAAGGATTGAGCCTGCTCTTCACCTCCTACCACCATCACCACCACCCCCACACCTCCACCCCCACCTCCACCCCCACCTCCACCAACACCTCCACCCCCACCTCCACCCCCACCTCCACCCCCACCTCCACCTCCCACCTCCACCCCCACCTCCACCCCCTCCACCCCCACCTCCACCCCCACCTCCACCTCCACCCCCACCTCCACCACCACCTCCACCCCCCCCCCCACCACCACCTCCACCCCACCTCCACCAACACCTCCACCCCCACCTCCACCACCCTCCACCCCCACCTCCACCACCACCTCCACCCCCACCTCCACCTCCACCCCCACCTCCACCACCACCTCCACCCCCACCTCCACCACCTCCACCCCCACCTCCACCACCACCTCCACCCCACCTCCACCCCCACCCCCACCTCCACCAACACCTCCACCCCCACCTCCACCAACACCTCCACCCCCACCTCCACCCCCACCTCCACCCCCACCTCCACCCCCACCTCTACCCCCACCTCCACCTCCACCACCTCCCTTTACCTCTGTATTTAAGAAGACCCTCAGGGTTTGTGGAGTTCCCTTTGGCATCCTTGTAGTTAGCGGTCGTGTTGCTGTCTTTGGGTAATTAAAACTGTAAAACATCATGTGCTCCACTTCATTACTGCGGCTGTTCTCTCAGGACATCAGAACCGTGCGAATGCATTTCTAATCCGGTAGACTCACCATCTAATACATGTTTTATATCTGCCTCTGCAAACTGCAGAGAGAACCTGAGTTTATTGCTTATTCTGACGCCTTCTCGCAGTGGCTTTGGGTGGTAATTGCATTTTAAGGGCCCAAACACATCCAACCACACGGAGAATCCAACGAGAGATTATGCGACGGTGAGAGAGAGAGAAATGAATTGAAACAGAGAAGGGAGATAAGGAGAGGAAGAGGGGAGAGAAAAGCAGGAGACAGAAAGGCGATTGGGCAAGGAGGAAGATGAAAGAAAGACGTTTGTGTCGGTTAACCGTTTGATGTCACTCCCTCTTACAAATGATTCTACTCTCTGGTGACGCTGCTGCAAACGGATCACTGGAATGTAGATAAGCTGAAGCTGGGAAGTAGATCAACAGATGGGGCCATCTGTGGTTTTATATCAGTTTTATCAGCGCCTCTCTCTGTGTGAAGTCATGCCAGTAGGGAGGACAGCCAGCCAGCCGACCAGCCAGTCAGCCGGCCAGCCAGTCAGTGGGTATATATGTGTGCACTGTAGTGATGAAATGTACATTCCCAGGTCTGTCTCAAGCAGTAAACCGACAGGTTTCTGGCCAGACAAAACTCTAGAAAGCTCTAGACACTCGGCCGTCCATGGGACTGGTTTGACACCTGTGCGTTTGAGCAGCCATGCATTTGGGTAGCCATGCATTTGGGTAGCCATGCATTTGGGTAGCCATGCATTTGGGTAGCCATGCATTTGGGTAGCCATGCATTTGGGTAGCCATGCATTTGGGTAGCCATGCATTTGGGTAGCCATGCATTTGGGTAGCCATGCAAGCTAGTCAGTCTGAAGCCCTTTCACTTTTCAACTCCAACATGATGCAGCCAGAGAAACAGGAGAGAGACACTGGGAGAGAGACACAGGGAGAGAGACACTGGGAGAGAGACACTGTGAGAGAGACACTGGGAGTGAGACACAGGGAGAGAGATACTGGGAGAGAGACACTGGGAGAGACACAGGGAGAGAGACACTGGGAGAGAGACACTGGGAGAGAGACACTGGGAGAGAGACACTGGGAGTGAGACACTGTGAGAGAGACACTGGGAGTGAGACACAGGGAGAGAGATACTGGGAGAGAGACACTGGGAGAGACACAGGGAGAGAGATGGGGTTGGGGGAGAGCTATGGAACCAATGTATATTCAAATTGGAAAACGCATATATGAAATAAAACGTGCATGGGTTTTTAAAGGGGGGTTGGGGAAGGACATGGGTTTGGGCACATGGGTTTGGGGGAGGGCATGTTTGGGGGAGGGCACATGGGTTTTGGGGAGGGACATGGTGTGGGTTTGGGGACCCCATGGGTTTTGGGGAGGGGACCTGTTGGGGGAGGGCACATGGGTTTGGGGGAGGGCACATTTTTGTGTTTTCTCGTGGAGTTTTTAGTCCAACTTTGGCTGTTCGTTGTTGTAGTGGAGTTCATAGTGGAGTTGTCAGTGTAATTCTACAGTCCCGTGATGTTGGTGTAGAGGTTGTTGACAGAGCGGTTCACCAGAAAAGCCGCAGATGCTTCTGTACAAACACAAGACAGACAACGATAATGCCAGAAACATCAACCCTGTTCAAGGTCATCCTCGCTGTCTGTCGGTCTCCATAAGGTCTGGGGAGGGGTAGAGGAACCGTGGAGTTTAGGACATTGCCTTTGTTTCAGGACATAATGAGCCACAGGCCTCCTCCTGGAATCCTGGTTGTGCCAAGAGTCAGCTGGATACTTCCCATGCTCCCATGTCATGGTTGTATATGGGCGGAAGACGGAGAGGGGAGAACAGAGAGGGAGAGAGGGAGAGAGGGAGAGAGGGAGAGAGAGAGGGAGAGAGAGAGAGAGGGGAGAGCAGAGAGGAGAGAGAGAGGGAGAGAGGGAGAGAGAGAGAGAGAGAGGGAGAGAGAGAGAGGGGGAGAGAGAGAGGGAGAGAGAGAGAGAGGGGAGAGCAGAGAGGAGAGAGAGAGGGAGAGAGAGAGAGGGAGAGAGAGAGGGAGAGAGAGAGAGAGGGGAGAGCAGAGAGGGAGAGAGGGAGAGAGAGAGAGAGAGAGAGGGAGAGAGAGAGAGAGGGGAGAGCAGAGAGGAGAGAGAGAGGGAGAGAGAGAGAGAGAGAGGGAGAGAGAGAGAGGGGGGAGAGCAGAGAGGAGAGAGAGAGGGAGAGAGGGAGAGAGAGAGAGGGGAGAGAGAGAGGGAGAGAGAGAGGGAGAGAGAGAGAGAGGGGAGAGCAGAGAGGGAGAGAGGGAGAGAGGGAGAGAGAGAGAGGGAGAGAGAGAGAGGGGGAGAGCAGAGAGGAGAGAGAGAGGGAGAGAGAGAGGGAGAGAGAGAGGAGAGAGAGAGGGAGAGAGGGAGAGAGGGAGAGAGAGAGAGAGAGAGAGAGAGGGAGAGGAGAGAGAGAGGGAGAGAGAGAGAGGGGAGGCAGCTAACAGACAGTAGATCTGGGTATCCATACCACCACAGTGGGCACAGTAGATTAACACATCTACCAAATTCACCCGATTAACACCTGTAGTGTGAACGCAACACCACCTGCTGCATCATTGTCGCACCAACGCCCCCGGAGACATTCCAGCACTTTCCAGGGGAATCTCAACTCTTCTTTCTGCCTAATCTTTTGACTGTTTGCGTTGATTTTCAGTTCCCAATGTCCCACTGCCTGCAAACAAAAATGGTTGTCATGGCTTGGGTTCTGCTCCGACTCCCCTGCATACTGTGATACCAGACTTGATTTTGCATGTGTACTCCGGTCACGTTCTAGAGACGTCTCAAGGATGATCAAAGAAATCAAGATGCATCTGAGATCTATTTGGAGTAGATTTGAATACATAATGCGCTGATGAGCCAAATCCAGGTGTTCAGGGAAGTGTGGTCCTTAACCCAATAGAACGTTATATCCTGGTGTGTTCAGTAAAGTGTGGTTCCTCAACTCATTGGACCGTTATATATCCTGGTGCGTTCAGTAAAGTCTGGTTCTTAACCCAATAGAACGTTCTATCCTGGTGTATTCAGGGAAGTGTGGTAAATATAATAGTGTGAAGTGTGTCTATAAAATACCTCTTTCCATTTGGCTGAGGAATATTAACTGGTGCCAGGATCTGTCTGTTTCAGAGGATGTTGGCTGGTTCCGCGTCTGTCTAAACTCTCTGTAGTAGACACACTGTCCTCCATTCTGTAGGGAGGAAAGGAGTCTGAAGGAGGTGGACAGTGGGGGGGGGAGGAGGAGAGCCATGTTATAACACAAGCCAACTCTGACTATTAGGGAGGAGAAGGCTAGTGAGATTTGGACGGTAACACCAGAGGGACTGAGTGAGTATTGGGATAGAGAATGTGGGTGACCGTGAGAACAGATGGTACAGACAACCGTTTTAGAGTGCCCACGTATGACGGCAGGTTTCATCGGCCGTACCCCGGAGGAGATCGACGCGATAAAACATATTTAATGTTTCAAACAGACTCACCATGCATAAACAGTGTGGATGTTGTGTCGGTCTGTAGGGTTGGTCTGTAGTGTTCGTCTGTAGTGTTGGTCTGTAGGGTTGGTCTGTAGTGTTGGTCTGTAGTGTTCGTCTGTAGTGTTGGTCTGTAGTGTTCGTCTGTAATGGTTTGGATCTAGTAGGCTTTGGGTCGTCCTATGGTTTGTCAGCTTCGTGGAGCAAAATGACCAATATATGATATCACCAGTGTATATTTTTTGTTTATATAATAAGTGAAGTAAGATGTTCTGGTGAAATGTTGATGTATGTATTATTATTATATATTATTATTATTATATATTATTATTCCATCAATCCTCATGGCATCATTAACCAGCGATGTGACACATTACTGCCACGAGCAGAAAAGTTGATCATCCACATTCGTTAAGTTAACAATTTATTTTCCCTTTTCATTTTTATAAACGACAATTGGTTCCTAATTAACTGACGCTGTTAAGTAACTGTTAAATAGAAATAAAATATAGCACAACGTGTGATTTGACACAGACCAACCATGTTGTGACTTTTAAATCAGTTTAGCTGAGGGCAATTCTTATAAAGTCTTATAATTAAAAAACAGCGAACGTGGAAAACGAAACTTCAAAGCCTTTACAGAGAGTGCTACAGTGATTCTCAGAGGGAAGAACTGTGTTGCCGTCAGTGTTTTGCTCATAAATGAGAACGTGTTCAACTCATTACTGAGGAACGGAGGAGAAGAGTGAGAGTGGAGTGAGAAGACAGAGGACAAAAAGATGGAAGTGTTAGAGGAGAGGAGAACGTTGGAGAGGTGTAAGAAGGAGTGGAGAAGGAAGAGGAGTTGAGGTATTAGAGGAGGGAGGAGGTGGGATATGGGAACCGGGATAGTAGAATAAAGAACACTAAATTACCCTGGAATTAATTCCCCAAAGAACAGCACCTCCTGGCTTCAGGCTATAAGCTGCAATGAAGATAAATGCATCTGTGTTTGATGCACTTTAAGGCCGGCCAGCGAAAAGTAGCATAGCATTTCAACACGTTCTCTTCTTACAATGGGAATGCGGAGGCTATTAGTATAGAAATGGTGATGAAATGAGTCAGATCTGTTAACGTTATTCACAATTCCTGGTGTCATAGATTAAATATGTAACTAATTAAATCAGAGAAAATAAAGCTAGTATTCCTGAATACTGAGCAAAACATCTGGCGAAAACAAGATGCTATTGGTCATCTGGCTAATTACATCCATGTGGTGACGCAGGGTGGAGGGTGTAACGATACTGTATCTGTGATGAGATACTGGGGTGCTCTGTGAAACGATACTGTATCTGTGATGAGATACTGTATCTGTGATGAGATACTGTATCTGTGATGAGATACTGGGTGGAGGGTGTAACGATACTGTATCTGTGATGAGATACTGGGGTGCTCTGTGAAACGATACTGTATCTGTGATGAGATACTGTATCTGTGATGAGATACTGTATCTGTGATGAGATACTGGGTGGAGGGTGTAACGATACTGTATCTGTGATGAGATACTGGGTGGAGGGTGTAACGATACTGTATCTGTGATGAGATACTGGGTGGAGGGTGTAACGATACTGTATCTGTGATGAGATACTGGGTGGAGGGTGCAACGATACTGTATCTGTGATGAGATACTGGGTGGAGGGTGCAACGATACTGTATCTGTGATGAGATACTGTATCTGTGATGAGATACTGGGTGGAGGGTGCAACGATACTGTATCTGTGATGAGATACTGGGTGGAGGGTGTAACGATACTGTATCTGTGATGAGATACTGGGGTGCTCTGTGAAACGATACTGTATCTGTGATGAGATACTGTATCTGTGATGAGATACTGGGTGCTCTGTGTAACGATTCTGTATCTGTGATGAGATACTGTATCTGTGATGAGATACTGTATCTGTGATGAGATACCGGGTGCTCTGTGTAACGATACTGTATCTGTGATGAGATACTGGGTGCTCTGTGAAACGATACTGTATCTGTGATGAGATACTGTATCTGTGATGAGATACTGGGTGCTCTGTGTAACGATACTGTATCTGTGATGAGATACTGTATCTGTGATGAGATACTGTATCTGTGATGAGATACTGGGTGCTCTGTGAAACGATACTGTATCTGTGATGAGATACTGTATCTGTGATGAGATACTGTATCTGTGATGAGATACTGGGTGCTCTGTGTAACGATACTGTATCTGTGATGAGATACTGTATCTGTGATGAGATACTGTATCTGTGATGAGATACCGGGTGCTCTGTGTAACGATACTGTATCTGTGATGAGATACTGGGTGCTCTGTGAAACGATACTGTATCTGTGATGAGATACTGTATCTGTGATGAGATACTGTATCTGTGATGAGATACTGGGTGCTCTGTGTAACGATACTGTATCTGTGATGAGATACTGTATCTGTGATGAGATACTGTATCTGTGATGAGATACCGGGTGCTCTGTGTAACGATACTGTATCTGTGATGAGATACTGGGTGCTCTGTGAAACGATACTGTATCTGTGATGAGATACTGGGTGCTCTGTGAAACGATACTGTATCTGTGATGAGATACTGTATCTGTGATGAGATACTGTATCTGTGATGAGATACTGGGTGCTCTGTGTAACGATACTGTATCTGTGATGAGATACTGTATCTGTGATGAGATACTGTATCTGTGATGAGATACTGTATCTGTGATGAGATACCGGGTGCTCTGTGTAACGATACTGTATCTGTGATGAGATACTGGGTGCTCTGTGAAACGATACTGTATCTGTGATGAGATACTGTATCTGTGATGAGATACTGTATCTGTGATGAGATACTGGGTGCTCTGTGAAACGATACTGTATCTGTGATGAGATACTGTATCTGTGATGAGATACTGTATCTGTGATGAGATACTGTATCTGTGATGAGATACCGGGTGCTCTGTGTAACGATATTGTATCTGTGATGAGATACTGGGTGCTCTGTGAAACGATACTGTATCTGTGATGAGATACTGGGTGCTCTGTGAAACGATACTGTATCTGTGATGAGATACTGTATCTGTGATGAGATACTGTATCTGTGATGAGATACTGGGTGCTCTGTGTAACGATACTGTATCTGTGATGAGATACTGGTCAGGATTAAGGGGTGGATGGATGCAGCAAAACACAATGCGGTCCCGGAAAAAAAGCTAGTCGAGAGTCTGGACCTCAGACTGGGGTAAAGATTCGTCTTTCAGCACGACAATATGGCTTCGGGACAAGTCTGTGAATGTTCTCCAATTTCCTAGAGACGGCCTGGACTTCAGTCCTATTGAATATCTACGCAGAGACCTGAAGATCACAATTCACAGACACATAACTCGTCCTTTACCCTCCAGTGTTCTGTACTCTACATACCTCCAGTGTTCAGTACTCTACATACCTCCAGTGTTCAGTACTCTACATACCTCCAGTGTTCAGTACTCTACATACCTCCAGTGTTCAGTACTCTACATACCTCCAGTGTTCAGTACTCTACATACCTCCAGTGTTCAGTACTCTACATACCTCCAGTGTTCAGTACTCTACATACCTCAGTGTTCAGTACTCTACATACCTCCAGTGTTCAGTACTCTACATACCTCCAGTGTTCAGTACTCTACATACCTCCAGTGTTTCCATCCTATTGCAGACGAATTATGTTCCTGTCGAACGTGGAAACAAAGGCCAAACCCCAACCAGGTAAATATGATACTGACTCATAACAACCCATTCTGGATGACTTTGTTCTTTTACTCTCTTCCTCACTCCAGTTTATATCTCCAGTTTATCTCTCCTGTTTATCTCTCCTGTAACCCTCATCATAGATTGAGTCATCTCTCTCTCTCGTCCACTCCATCTCTCCTCGCGTCGATAAGCCCGTTCGGCAGCGCATTTCTCCCGGTGTGACCCGGGCGGAGAACGTCGCTCGTAAACAAACCAATCACGGGCGACTGGGTTTTCTGTTCTCCCGGCGTCACCGCCGTGGTCCGCACGTCCCATTCCTCATACCTGTCCAATATTCCGTCGTGCTCGGCGTGTCGCTACGCTGCCCCCCGCGGTGCCCCGTGTCGGGCTGGGCGATATTTAACACGCTGTCTAGGCGTGGACAGGATGTGTGTCAGGGGCCTGTCTGCAAATCAATTGGAGTTAGAGGAGCAGGACAGTCTGCTTGGGTAAGTGAGTCTGTTACTCAGGACTCTGGCTTCAGGTCATCCACTATAAACTTTAGCCAGTGACTGATCGCAGAACAGGTCTTATTCACCTGCAGCCTCTGGTACTTACACAGAGTCGGGGGGTAGTCGTCTCTCGCCTTTGACTGTTTTACCATTCCTCTGCCCCTACATGAACCAAGAGAGTCGATCTGACAGACTGTGTAGGAGTTGCAGATCACAGACTGCATTTTCTATTTCGAGGGAACCGGATTTGTGTGGAGACTAAACTCTCGGAAACGTTCCTGAAACGAACAGCTTATTTACTTACCGGGACATATTGGTTGTTATCTGCAATTAGTCTTATCTCCAGAGTCCTTCTCAATGTGGGAGAGTTTAAACGTAACGGATTCTTTAATGTCTATGTGCTTAAGAAAGATTTACTGGGAGTTTGTGGTCTTTGTAAAAAAAGAATAAAGCAAATAGACGTTATGCAAATACAAGGCGTGGACTTCCCTTGGGCAGAAAAGGCAGCTTTGTTTTCTTAAAATAAACCCTATAATTCACAATGGAAGACAATATAGTACCGTGGACCATATGGTACTGCTACACAAAACTAATCTTACAACCAGCACACATTTCTGCCAAATGATAAAACATTGTTGTCTCATTATGCTGTACACATTGGTAATGTTTCTAGCGGTTCCCGGGAAACGTTTTTAAGGGTCGTGACCCTCAGTAACTTCCAGTCAGACACAACAAATTGCCCTCGACGGGGAACGCATCACAAATGAGAGAGGAACTTCCTTTCACTGGTCCACGACAATAGCCAGAAGTTTAGGAATACCGGGGTAGAAATGTACTGTTTTGTGGAGTGTGGTTTTAAAGATTTACTCTCTATTGTGTCCGTCGTTTAGTGAGACAAATTTAGTGCTTTGGTCAGGAATTGTACTGTAGCACGATGCCTGACTCGGGAATAAGTTTCACGTTATAGCACTATTCTATCTCAGTGTAGAATACACAGTCTGATCAGCACAGCCTCGATCTATTTGTAACATTTCTATTTCTAGTGACATTAAATTCCCATTCTACACGTGATAAAATAGCTTTTTTATGATGACACCGCATCTGTATTGCTCTGAATTCTTACCGTCGACATGATGTGATCACAGAGGCAGTTCAGTCACCTGCCTAGACAGGGCTGAAAAAACTGATCGAAGGTGGAAACCGAGCTGCACTGTAAAATCCTGACAAATGTATGACCACATTTGAGCCACACAATTCTCAGGTTATATAAACCCACAACAAATTCAAAATCAAATGTTTATTTCACACATATTTGTGAGGCAAAGTATCACAATTTTCAATCAGAGAAGCACCGTCTCTGACCTGTAGCCTCAAGGAAAGAAGAACTGGTGAAACTTTACTGACTCTAACCCATACCCTCTACAGATAAAGGAATACAGGAAGTGTGAATGTGAAAAATTTGAGAAAAAACCCAGAGCAAAAATAAACAAAGCGAGAATGTCCAATAATTGAAAATAGCCAGACCTACATTCAGTGTGTACGAGACGCATTAAGAGATGAGGGGATGTGTAAGCATGGAAAGACAAAGAGTACTGAATGAAAGCAGGAAATAAGATAAAAAGGGAACAGAAAAGGACAGTGAGGTGAAATAATTATTCCTGCTCTCTCTGTTTTCTGTCAAAATTGTTTTGTTACAATTCAGCAGGAGAATTAGGCTGTCTATTCAGTCCCACTGGCTGCTCCTCTCTGACCTTTGTGACCTTTTGTGATCTTCCTTCTGTGACCCCACCTGTGTGACCCCACCTGTGTGACCCCACCTGTGTGACCCCATCTATGGCTGTGTCCCTCCTATAGTATAGTGTTTCCATATGACTGTGTCCCTCCTATAGTATAGTGGTTTCATATGACTGTGTCCCTCCTATAGTATAGTGGTTTCATATGACTGTGTCCCTCCTATAGTATAGTGTTTCCATATGACTGTGTCCCTCCTATAGTATAGTGTTTCCATATGACTGTGTCCCACTATACTATAGGAGGGACACAGTCCTATAGTATAGTGTTTCCATATGACTGTGTCCCTCCTATAGTATAGTGTTTACATATGACTGTGTCCCTCCTATAGTATAGTGTTTACATATGACTGTGTCCCTCCTATAGTATAGTGTTTCATATGACTGTGTCCCTCCTATAGTATAGTGTTTCCATATGACTGTGTCCCTCCTATAGTATAGTGTTTCCATATGACTGTGTCCCTCCTATAGTATAGTGTTTACATATGACTGTGTCCCTCCTATAGTATAGTGTTTCCATATGACTGTGTTCCTCCTATAGTATAGTGTTTACATATGACTGTGTCCCTCCTATAGTATAGTGTTTCCATATGACTGTGTCCCTCCTATAGTATAGTGTTTCCATATGACTGTGTCCCTCCTATAGTATAGTGTTTACATATGACTGTGTCCCTCCTATAGTATAGTGTTTCCATATGACTGTGTCCCTCCTATAGTATAGTGTTTACATATGACTGTGTCCCTCCTATAGTATAGTGGTTTCATATGACTGTGTCCCTCCTATAGTATAGTGTTTACATATGACTGTGTCCCTCCTATAGTATAGTGTTTCCATATGACTGTGTCCCTCCTATAGTATAGTGTTTACATATGACTGTGTCCCTCCTATAGTATAGTGTTTCCATATGACTGTGTTCCTCCTATAGTATAGTGTTTACTATAGTGTTTCCATATGACTGTGTCCCTCCTATAGTATAGTGTTTACATATGACTTTGTCCCTCCTATAGTATAGTGTTTCCATTTGACTGTGTCCCTCCTATAGTATAGTGTTTACATATGATAGTATAGTGGTTTCTGTGTCCCTCCTATAGTATAGTGTTTACATATGACTGTGTCCCTCCTATAGTATAGTGTTTACATATGACTGTGTCCCTCCTATAGTATAGTGTTTCCATATGACTGTGTCCCTCCTATAGTATAGTGTTTACATATGACTGTGTCCCTCCTATAGTATAGTGTTTCCATATGACTGTGTCCCTCCTATAGTATAGTGTTTACATATGACTTTCATAGTATAGTGTTTACACTCATATGACTGTGTCCCTCCTATAGTATAGTGTTTCCATATGACTGTGTTCCTCCTATAGTATAGTGTTTACATATGACTGTGTCCCTCCTATAGTATAGTGTTTCCATATGACTGTGTCCCTCCTATAGTATAGTGTTTCCATATGACTGTGTCCCTCCTATAGTATAGTGTTTACATATGACTTTGTCCCTCCTATAGTATAGTGTTTCCATATGACTGTGTCCCTCCTATAGTATAGTGTTTACATATGACTGTGTCCCTCCTATAGTATAGTGGTTTCATATGACTGTGTCCCTCCTATAGTATAGTGTTTACATATGACTGTGTCCCTCCTATAGTATAGTGTTTCCATATGACTGTGTCCCTCCTATAGTATAGTGTTTACATATGACTGTGTCCCTCCTATAGTATAGTGTTTCCATATGACTGTGTCCCTCCTATAGTATAGTGTTTCCATATGACTGTGTCCCTCCTATAGTATAGTGGTTTCATATGACTGTGGTATAGTATAGTGGTTTCACATGACTGTGTGTCTCTGGAGCAGAGCTCCTCAAAAGCATTCATTGGAAGGTAAACAGTCCTTTTCCTTTGCTGGTCTTATCAGCTCCTAACACTGTGCTCAGGATGTCTGTCCAGACAGGGCCTGGCTAGTCCAGTCACACTCACACTCACTCTCTAACACACACACACACACACACACACACACACTCACAAACACACAGATAAACACGGTTGTTCTGAGATGTACTTGACTTGTTATATTGTACTTACTTTACATTTTACCCGATTATCTCTTATCCAGTTTGTCTCCTCTGTCAGAACAGCACTCTAGACCTGGCTGTTCCTCCGGAAATAATGAAATCTAAAATATGTTTTGTGTAAAAGATGATCTGACGTTATGTTTATGTTGAGTATACCTGGTTTAATTCAAGATTCTAGGTTAATGTTCTCATATGTTCAGTACCAGTCAAAAGCTTGGTTACACTCACTCATTTAAGGGTATTTTTTATTTTTACTATTTTCCACGTTGTGAAATACAAGCGAAGAATCCAAACTCTGAAATAACACATCATCAGCGTTTGCTTGTACTATATGCGTCTGATATGAATGGGTTAGAAAACACTTAAGGATGGAACATAAAGAAAAGCAGCATTCCATACGCCTCACCAGCTCAACCTGATAAAATCATCTGCAGGATTGTCTATATATGGTGAAGTGTTTTAGCTCGCAGGAGCGAATGTTTTACAACATGCTAGGCACGCTGGAACAGTCAAGCACGCATTGTAAGCGTGCACTTGGATTTCACATAGCCGGTAGCATTTGGTTTAGCGTGTCGTGTGACGTCCAAGGGAACTCATTCTCACTTTGGGAACTAATTCTTGGTTTCATTGCAGTGAAATGGTGAGGTAACAGTATGTAGCTACGCAGTATAAGGTTTGAGGTAACAGTATGTAGCTACATAGTGTAAGGTTTGAGGTAACAGCTACATAGTGTATATTGTGTGGTCACAGTATGTAGCTACATATTGTACGGTTTTAGGTATGTTCAGGTAAAGCCAGTCCCTCTACGTCTACATCCAGTAGGACGAGTAGATCATGAATGACATGTTTTTGCCAGTGTTTTCTAAAAATAGCCTAACCTTTGCCCAAACACGGCTGTATGCTACATGTAGCTGTTTTAAGGCAGACATGCTATTGCATTGACACTTCTGGCCATACATTTATCTCTGGTCAAAATATCATTGTGGTTCTATTTATCTAGCTAGCGTTTCATCTGATTTGCAACAGATTTCTGTGTTGTTTTTGTTGTAGAGAGTCTCATTAATATACAGTGATATTGACACCTGGAATCCCAACAACAGCTTGCCAGCCTGTGTGATGAATAAGCGTTTTTCATGTGTTAGCCATAATGCAATGCTACACTGTGTCTGTGTCCGTGTCTGTGTCTGTGTCTGTGTCGGTCATTGTGTCTGTGTCTGTGTCCGTGTCTGTGTCTGTCATTGTGTCTGTGTCCGTGTCTGTGTCTTTATTCCATGGGTACAGTCGAGCTGAGATATGAATGTGTTAATACCTTTGCTTGAAATGGCTGTACAGAGACTCATTTTGTCCGACCCATTTTATGAACAATTTTCTGACGCATTTCACCCCGACATTCTCCCAAAGGGAACCGACGAGAAAATGTGTGGTGCGGGTCTGTCTCTGGCTGTTCTCAAAAGATCAATTCCAGTTACAGCGGAGGTACTGAGAGGAAGCAAATGTGTAGCTATACCCAGATCCAGGACTTCAGCCAATCATTTACAGTTGTAACGGTAGGCTGTGTGTGTGCGTGTGTGCGTGTGTGTGCGCGCGCGTGTGTGTGTGTGTGTATGGGTGTACAGTCCAATGCAGTGAGCAGCAGGTGATGAGCTAGTTTATAAGCTGGCGTGTGTGTTCACTCATCTGAGGGGTGTGTGTGTGTGTGTGTGTGTGTGAAAGAGAGTTGGCAGTAGTGTTATGTAGGGCGGGGTTGGGTTTTAATCAGGAGAGGAAAACGACCCCCATGATGTTTACTCCGAGTGGAGTGGAAAAGGAGGTGGTCTGTTTTAATTCATGCTCTAGGAGGTTTCAAATAGAGTTTATTTTTTTGCTCTGCCTGTATGTGACATATAGCCTTGGCCTTTAGATCTGACCCACCCAGGTGGCAGATTTATGGACGTGGATAAATGACGGCTCACTTCTGTGATCAGGTGAACCGCGGTCATGTCAAAGAATCAGAACGGAGAGGTGCGAGATGACTCGGGAGAGGAGATGGGAATTCCTTAAGGTTTACATAAACAGTGAGATGGAATCGAAAAGAGTCAAGCCACTGAATAAACGACTCCCAATTGTTTATGTTGTAATAAAGACATCTGGTTATTAAAATAAAATAGTCTGATTCCCCCATTAATGCCCGATGTATTGGTAACAAAAACACTGTGTGTGTGTGTGTGTGTGTGTATACATGTGTGCTCCTCCACTAACAGCCGTTTCCTAAGCCTCTCTCAGTATGCGTGTATGCACGGTGCAGATAAGAGATTGGACTGTTTACCGACTCTTAGTTTGTGTGCGATATGGCTGCTCAACGGATGCCCGTTAAACGTTCGCTCCCGACCGTAACGATTTGAGGGAGAACTCACTAATTGCGGCGCTAGGTTCGATGTATTTCCCCAGACCCGGCGGACAGGGAAACTGTTAAGTGTTTTCTTGGGCTGTCCCTCTGGAGACAGGGTGTACAGCCTCCAGGGAAAGGTCAGGTCACAGTGCCAAGAGATTAGGAGCTGAACGCCCGTTGCAGGGCAGCAGTTAACACACACACACACACACACTCTGTTGCTGGGTGTTATTTTATTTTGTTAGTCTTATTTTTCTGGGCCAGCCCATTGCTTACAGCTTGCAGAGGGTTAATCAATCGCGGGGCCAACACACACGGAGCTGTCGCCTCACCATCTCCCCTCTTCTGTCTTCTCCTTTTCTTTTTCCGCCACAACCAGACACCACCTTCCTTTCCCTCCCCGTCAGGTTCGGTGTTGGGGTGAAGTTACGAGGTAGGGAGGTGGGGAAAAGTGAGGGAGAGACGAGGCGAGTGCAGACGCCAGAGAAGAGGAGGAAGAGCAGATAGGAGCAGGCTACATGGTAGGTGAGGAATCCCGTCTCTCCTCCTCGTCTCGCTGACTCACCCGCTTCGTTCTTCTCTATCATTCTCCTCGATCTCCGTTTCCATCTTTTTTCTATCTCTCCTTTAACGCCCTGTTTTCCCTCTTTTATTTACTCACCCTGTCTGCGTGTTATGAGGGGAGCCAGTGATCAGAGCAGATGAGAGATGTGTGTGTGTGTTTCTGTGGAGCTTGTGGCTCACCCACTTCCTACGTGTGTGAAGGAGCGTCTATGTGTGTGTGTGTGTGTGTGTGTGTGTGTGTCCAGCCGGACTGTACTGTGATAGTAGCAGAGCGGCAGCTCGTTTCTCTCGGCTACTTCTTCTCTCCCTGTTATGCAGCACTGCAGAAAAAACAAACAGGTAATGTCATTCTGCATTTACTGGCAACGCAGACAACTAGTTCCTATACGTGTTTGTGGGTGTGAGTGTGCGTGTTTTGGTATGTCTGTCTTTGCATGTGTGCGTACGAGGATGCAGACCTGTGTCTGTGTGTGTGTGTGTGTGTGTCTGTGTGTGTGTGTGTGGTTTTTGCCCACGTGTGTGTATGTGTAAATGTGTGTGCAGAAGCAGAACTCTGTAGCTGCCGCTGTACAATCAATACAGTGTGTGTGTGTGTGTGTGTGTGTGTGTGTGTGTGTGTGTCTGTGTGTGTGTGTGTGTGTGTGTGTGTGTGTGTGTGTGTGTGTGTGTGTGTGTGTGTGTCTGTGTGTGTGTGTGTAAATTAAGGTAGTGTTGACTGACTTCCTCCCGTCTGGTATTCCAACAAGATTGCCTGCTTTGGTTCACATTACATGCTGTCCTCCTTCTGCTGCTATAGACTGCCTAAACCTCGCTGTTACCATGCAGACTTTGATTACTAAAAGGTACCTAGCCCGGGCTTTTTTACTGGACAAATGGAACGCTGAGGACCGTGTCGGCGCGTGTGTGTGTTCAAACTACACACCCAAATGTGGAATTTCCAACTGGAACCTCTTTTTCTGTAAAGCCAACTTCAAGATCAAGGCTTTACCTGACCTACCATATCATATTCTCTCTTTCATTGTCAGTGTCCTTTTTTAGGTTGCCTGTTTTTGACGTTTACAATTCAGGCCTGCACCCATATCAGTAACACCCATAACTGTAACACCCATATCAGTAACACCCATATCAGTAACACCCATATCAGTAACACCCATGACTGTAACACCCATATCAGTAACACCCATATCAGTAACACCCATATCAGTAACACCCATGACTGTAACACCCATATCAGTAACACCCATATCAGTAACACCCATATCAGTAACACCCATATCAGTAACACCCATATCAGTAACACCCATAACTGTAACACCCATATCAGTAACACCCATATCAGTAACACCCATATCAGTAACACCCATATCAGTAACACCCATATCAGTAACACCCATATCAGTAACACCCATATCAGTAACACCCATATCAGTAACACCCATATCAGTAACACCCATATCAGTAACACCCATAACTGTAACACTCATAACTGTAACACCCAGCGGTGTAGTTGATTCAGTCCAACGTTATCCATGTTCTCTCCCTCCTCCCTCCTGCTCTCTCCCTCCTCCCTCCTGCTCTCTCCCTCCTCCCTCCTGCTTTCTCCCTCCTCCCTCCTGCTCTCTCCCTCCTCCCTCCTGCTCTCTCCCTCCTCCCTCCTGCTCTCTCCCTCCTCCCTCCTGCTGTCTCCCTCCTCCCTCCTGCTGTCTCCCTCCTCCCTCCTGCTGTCTCCCTCCTCCCTCCTGCCCTCCCTCCTCCCTCCTGTCCTCTCCCTCCTCCCTCCCGTCCTCTCCCTCCTCCCTCCTGCTCTCTCCCTCCTCCCTCCTGCTCTCTCCCTCCCATCCTCTCCCTCCTCCCTCCTGCTCTCTCCCTCCTCCCTCCTGCTCTCTCCCTCCTCCCTCTTGCCTCCCCCCACACTCTCTCCCTCTCCTCATCATACCTCCTTCCCGTCCCTTCTCCGCTCTACACACAACCCAGTTTTGTTTCTGGGCCTGACAGCAGTCTCTTCCTCCACCGATGCATTCATTCCTTGCTGCTCATCTTTCTCGCACAATTCCTGCTCTAACATGGCCGCGATTTGAAACACAAGCTTTGCCACGCACTAATTAGCAGTCGTTTTTTCCTCACTAAACACTATTCTCTCTGAAGGGGGGCTGAGGAGGCCAAAATATTACGTCTTTTATGCTGGGCTAGGCTGGCCAAGGGGCCGGTTAAATAAATCATTGATTTTCATGTCATTTCTTATATCTAAGAAAAGCAGCAGGCTGCACACATACATACAAACACACGCATGCACACATACAAACACACGCATGCACGCATACATACAAACACACGCATTCACACATACAAACACACACATGCACTCGGTTCCAGTGAGAGATGGAGAATGAGTCTGACCTCTCTATTGGGATGTGTTCGGTGTTTTCTCCAGAGGAAAGACATTGTCTACATTTCCTGGTTCAGTGGCAGATTTTTGTTACATTATGTATGTACAAATGTAGGACAGGAGCTCTGTGATCTGGCTGTGAGTATGGCGCCATGGCAACTATAACATCTCCAGGATACTGGCTCTCCAGGAATAGAGCTGGGGAACCCTGCTACAGGCGGCTAATAAATGCTGCACTTTTATATAGTGCTTTTATCCAAAGCGCTTTACAGGTCCTGCGTCACATTCACTCATTCACACACTGACGACCGCGTCTACCAGCAGGCTCGCCAGGAGCAGATGGGGTTAGGTGTCTTGCTCATAGACACCTCGACAATTTCCCAGGAGGAACCGGGGATTGAACCTTTCGATTGATAGACAACTGACTCAACCCACTGAGCCACTGAGCCACAAGCGATAAGTCTGTTCCATTAAATGTGTTGAGCAAATGCTCCTGTGAATTCTGTATGTGTGCAAATGTGAAACGTTCTAGAGCAGCGCAGGACGAATTCCCAGATGTGGTTTTGTTGTCAAGTTCAGCTATTCATTTTGCAGCCATTTGCAATTTCCTGCTGCTTGTTCTGTGAGTGTGTGCATACATGCCTGGTTACACACGTGTTTGTGTGCGTGCGTGTGTGTGAGATGATGGTCCAGCTGGCATTTCTTCTTCTCCAGTTTTGACTCTCCCTCTATATTTTTCCTCGCCCACCACTGGTCTCCAGGCTCTCTCATTTCTCCTCTCTTCTCCTCCGCTCTCATTTCTCCTCTCTTCTCCTCCGCTTTCCCACGTGTCATTTTATTAATATAAGTCAGTGATGCACATAGACTCATAATGAACCAGGCCTTTCCGTGGGGCTCTAGTCTGTCTAACCTGGGCCAGTGGGTCTCTAGTCTGTCTAACCTGGGCCAGTGGGTCTCTAACCTGTCTAACCTGGGCCAGTGGGTCTCTAACCTGTCTAACCTGGGTCAGTGGGGCTCTAACCTGTCTAACCTGGGCCAGTGGGTCTCTAACCTGTCTAACCTGGGCCAGTGGGTCTCTAACCTGTCTAACCTGGGCCAGTGGGTCTCTAACCTGTCTAACCTGGGCCAGTGGGTCTCTAACCTGTCTAACCTTGGTTAGTGGGGCTCTAACCTGACTGTTACAACAGCCATCAAAACAGAATATGCAATGGGAAGATTGCCTGTTGCGATTGTTTCATAGCCTTAGGCTTTAAACCTTCTAAGATCTTTGTGAATTATTAAGGGATTCGTGATTGTGCCAAGTTAGGACAACATTTGTGAGATGACAATGAAAGTCCTTTATGATCTAAATTTGTCTATGATAAACCATTTCAAATGACAAACCGGTCAAAAGGATTGATAGAGGCAGTGTGCCAGTATCCATGTTTCTCTGTTGTTTTTGTGTGTTATATATATCAGATTCATAGCAGTTGTTCATTGTTCTGCAATTGGCACTCGGGTGCAGGTTTCCGTTTACACAACAACTCTCATTGAAGAGGAAACATGTAGGATTTCCGCAGTACTACTGACATAAAATATGCAAATATTAATGTAGGCATTTGCTACAGATAATGTATTAAATTTGAAACGACTTCTAATGCCATTTTATGCACTTTAGACTCTTCTTGTATCTTTCTTCTCACCCTAAACCACCCTGGGCTAGCTAGTACTATAGTAAGACATGGACTAGCTAGTACTATACTGAACCCTGGACTAGCTAGTACTATACTGAACCCTGGACTAGCTAGTACTATAGTAAGACATGGACTAGCTAGTACTATACTGAACCCTGGACTAGCTAGTACTATACTGAACCCTGGACTAGCTAGTACTATAGTAAGACATGGACTAGCTAGTACTATACTGAACCCTGGACTAGCTAGTACTATACTGAACCCTGGACTAGCTAGTACTATACTGACACCCTGGACTAGCTAGTACTATAGTAAGACATGGACTAGCTAGTACTATACTGAACCCTGGACTAGCTAGTACTATAGTAAGACATGGACTAGCTAGTACTATACTGAACCCTGGACTAGCTAGTACTATACTGAACCCTGGACTAGCTAGTACTATACTGACACCCTGGACTAGCTAGTACTATAGTAAGACATGGACTAGCTAGTACTATACTGAACCCTGGACTAGCTAGTACTATACTGAACCCTGGACTAGCTAGTACTATACTGACACCCTGGACTAGCTAGTACTATAGTAAGACATGGACTAGCTAGTACTATACTGAACCCTGGACTAGCTAGTACTATACTGAACCCTGGACTAGCTAGTACTATACTGACACCCTGGACTAGCTAGTACTATTGTAAGACATGGACTAGCTAGTACTATAGTAAGACATGGACTAGCTAGTACTATAGTAAGACATGGACTAGCTAGTACTATACTGAACCCTGGACTAGCTAGTACTATACTGAACCCTGGACTAGCTAGTACTATACTGACACCCTGGACTAGCTAGTACTATAGTAAGACATGGACTAGCTAGTACTATACTGACACCCCAACTAGCTAGTACGATATTGAACCCTGGGCTAGCTAGTACTATAACTGGCAGATGAGCAGATATGTTGTTGTTTAGAGGCAGGTATGGTAAACTGCCCTTTTAAAACAATGATCCAGACTCTGTGAGTGGCTTCGTCTTCTTCAGTAACACCGGCACAAATGTGCATGTGAAAAATGTAAATAAGTTGATTTGCTATTTCTATTTTGTTCCCCAGGGTTCGCATAGCTATTTAAAATGGGTTCAATATAAAAGCATGCCAAAGGTTGTGGGAAAGAGTTTTCCCGTGCTGTGTATTCTGTGTTTTGGGAAGTTACAGGAAGTGGCAACCACGAGCCACCAGAACAGCTTCAATACGCAACGGCGTAGTTTCTGGAAGGTTCCGGAACGGTCTCAGAGGACGCAACACACCATAACAGTGTGTTACCCGGATGCTGGTGGGCTTTTGTTCTGGAAGTGTTCAGTTGGGTTGAGATCTTGTGATTGGCCGCTGACACAGCCAATAGCAAAACATCAGGACATTGAACAACGTTAACACTACTGCCGAACATGTCCCAACAATCGACCTTCTGGATTTTTCGACATGAAACTTAACACGATGGGGTGTTAATTCCACGCCTGTGGAATACACTTTGTTTCATACACGAAGTGTTTCCTTCCTTTCGCCGGTTACCTGTACATTTAGTAGCTTTCCATAAGCCTCTGACTTGACTGTCTTTCTTTCCCATCTCTTTCTATTCCCGAAGCCCTCGTACAAAGATGGCCGCTGGTCCCTTGGTGGCTCAGACTTTAACAAATGACACAAAATTGTGTGTTGTGGTGGTATTAAACGACCGCCAATCATCTTTCTTTCCATTGAATAATTGGCCTAACGCTTGGGAGAGGTTTTGGACAGGATGTTTCAGTCATTACTAACAAACAATAACAGTTCACTGGTGAAACACACTTAGAAGTAGTAATTTCACACGCCATCTAATCGTAAATACAAACATGAGCTTGTGTTTAAATGATAATGGTGGTTGAACTTTGATTAGTTGACCCAGTGACGATATTCTTTGTTATTTTGCTGGTTCTCAGACTCCAATTCTCTGTTTCAGGTTGCCAACTGACTGTAAGGAAATAGACCCATGATTCTTATCCACTGAGACGATGGACAAGAGAAGTGGTAAGTGGTCATCTCCAACACCTCCATCACCCCCTGACCTCCGCCACTACTGTGTCCCGTTAGCTGGCCACACTCACTAACGTATGTTTGCTATGCTAACTATGCTAAAGGGTGATGCCATATCTATATGAGCTATTGTGATTCTTTCTGAAATAAGAAATGGTTCAGAGAACCCGAATCGCCAATTAAGTTCTTGAGGGCGGCAATTTATTTCCTGAGGGGGCGGCCCGTCATTTCCTTCTATTTTACACATGTTGTAATTTGTCTGCTCTGTTCTTTAGGCTAAGTTCAGGGACTTGTTGACATTACGCTAGCGAGAATGAAATGCTAGGTAGAGTTTATCTGAGTTCGCATAATAATTTCCAATGAATTGGTGTTGTCTAGTTACACATCAATGGACACTAGCGTCGCAAGTGTGTGTATGTGTGTGTGTGTGTGTTGGTTTACATCATCCCACGGGTGTCCGAGACATTTGAGAAATGTCAATCCCGAGTCGACATAAGTTGATTCAACCACACTGATGTTGTCTGTGTACTTCATCTGTTTTTAAAGCTCAGCAATGTCCTAGCCTTACTTTCACATTACTAAAGTGTTTGGTGCACAATCCCTGTCATAGACCTTTAATTAATTCATCTGTTTGTTGTGTTGCATTATCTAAACGGTTTACAAGCATGAGATCCAATGACAGGATTCCTGTTTTGCTCAAAGCTGTACAGTGTCATTACAGCATGTCCCAGAATGCAATACCATTTCTATGAGTACTAAATATCCTCTCTGTGTTTCAGCAAATGGCTACCCTAAGGCAGCAGGAGAGAGTGGAGGAAGCGGTCAGAGGAAACAGCTGCCTTACTCTGTAGAGACACCATATGGGTTTCACCTGGACCTGGACTTCCTCAAGTATGTGGACGACATCGAGAAAGGCAACACCATCAAGAGGGTGCACATCCAGCGCAAGGCCAGGGGCCCTCCAAAGTTCAGCACTTTGCCCAGGAACTTCTGCCTGCCCGGGCACGCAGCCAGACCGGTGCCAAAGGACACCTGGTCCGCCACCTCTACGCTGGGGCCCAAGCCCAGGGGCAGAGTGAACGAAGTACAGCAGATCTTTGATTTTAGACCTAGTGACAGAGATACGGCGCAAAGTCAGTGCCAAAGCGGCAAGTCGCAGGGAGGTAGCTTAGCCTCCAGACCGATGGAAGTGGCAGGTGCCGGGGCTCGGGTGTCAGGCCAACAGCCCCCAGAGAGGCCAAATCTCCTCCGGACGTCCAGCATGCCAGTCACAATCCCGCACCGGAAGGGCTCGGAGTCAGGAGACGAAAAGACGGACGGTGGCTCCTCTGAAAACGTGTTCCGCTCCGTGCCTCAGGACCGGTTGGGTCTGCACCAGCAGATCACTGCTGCCTTGAAGCGGGTCAGAGAGCTGGAGGACATGGTGAGGACCATCCCGGAGCTTAAGTCCCAGATCTGCTCATTGAGGGAGGAAAGAGAGCAGCTAATACTTAGGCTGCAGGCCCAGACTAAACCCCAGCCTCCACCTCCCCCTCAACGCACCTCGCCCTCCCCAGCCCCACGGACTCATGCTGGTCTAACATCTCAGTCACAAGAGTCGGGAGCAGCAGTGGAACCTGGAAGAACAAAGAGAACTTCCTCAGAGACAGCAACACAGCAACAGAAATCCGTAAAGAGTACAGCACCAGATAAAGAACCAGATAAGCTTTTAATCGCCCAGGAACCAAAGAAACAAACCGGGACATCGACGAAACCCGACAGACAAGCGGAGACATCTGTAGCACCAGAAGGACAAAAAGTATTAGTCTATCCGTTAGATCATATATCGAAGAGGCAAGCGGCGCCATCAGACAATGTCGCGATACAGAAAGCAGAAGACTCTTCAGAAACCAAGGGTGCTGTGCCGGTCATAGACGGGGTCAGTGTCACAGGTGAAGGAGACCTCCTTAGCGTTGAACAGCTCCAGGCTAGACTAGTAGCGCTGGAGGCTAAGCTAAGTGAGGCCAGTGACAACCTGGAGAGAACAAACGGTCTCCTACGGCAACAGGTGGAGCAGAACCGGATGAAAGAGGAGATGATTGTACAGCTGAGTGAGTCTGGGCTAGAAGGGGCGGAGTTGTCTGAGGACAGGGGGACGAGGAGGAGGACCAGTGTGGACCAGCAGACCGAGACAGAGAGGGCCGGCATGGTGGAGCAGGGCACTGAAACCGAGAGTATAATCATCTGTTTAACCAGAGAAACCAGGTCCAGTCGGGTGAACCACATGACCGAGACCGAGAGGTTCGACGCTCAAGAGCGAGACGGCGAGACGGAGATGGTAGTCGTATGTCCGGCCAGACCGAGAGCTAACAGCGTGGACCGGGGGACCGAGACAGAGAGAGTGGACACAGTGGACCGGGTGACGGAGACTCCACCCGAAGCCAGGTTAGACCAGGTGATGGAGATGCCGATGGTAGTCAGTGTGGACCGGACAACGGCAACATCGCCCGTCCGTCCGGCGCGACCGGCGAGACACAGGGCTAACAATACGACACAGGCGACGGAGATGCCTGTAGGAGACGGCGTAGGCCAACTCGTGGAGACGCCGACAGTTCCCGTCCGTCCGGCGAGACCGGCGAGACAGAGGACCGGCAGCGTGGACCGGGGAACGGAGACGGAGAGAGTCGGTACGGTAGACCAGGTGACGGAAACGGTGGCAGCTCAGCGAACCGACCAGCAAACCGAGACCGACAGGGACAGAGCCGAGAACAGCAATAACCCTTGCCGGGCCATTGAAATCGAGAGCGCGGCCATAGTGAGCGCGGCCATAGTGAGCGCGGCCATAGAAAGTGCCGTCACAGAAATCGCAGGTGAAGACAGTGTCGTAATAGGAAGTACAGCCCCAGAGAGTTTGGTCACAGAAAACGCAGACAACTTCTTCAGAGACTATGAAATCACTGAAAGTGTTGAAACTGAAGAAGGATTTGTAGTTATACATAGTGTGAGCACTGGACTTTTGAAGACCGAGAATGTGATCACAAAGAGTGTGGTCACAGACAACGTGGTCACAGAGAGTGTGGTCACAGACAGTGTGGTCACTGATAATGTGGTCACAGAGAGTGTGGTCATAGAGAGTGTGGTCACAGATAGCGTTGTCACAGATAGTGTGGTCTCAGAGAATGTGGTCACAAATAGTGTGGTCAAAGAGAGTGTTGTCACAGAGAGTGTGGTCACAGACAATGTGGTCACAGAAAGTGTGGTCACAGAGAGTGTGATAACAAAGACACAAGTAGTTGTAGACGACCAGGCAGTTCTGGAACAGATTCGAGCGAATAAAAACGATACTACAAAGACTACGTCCGCTGACAATACAGTCACAGAAAGTGTGATAACAGAGACTGTGGTCACAGATAATGTGGTCACAGATAATGTGGTCACAGATAATGTGGTCACAGATAGTGTGGTCACTGAAATTGTGGTCACTGAAAGTGTGATCACCGAGAATGTTGCAAACGTGACTGAGGTACCGAAAACCTCAGATCCTGGGAGTCCGGTCGCAGTCGTTCCGATCAAAGTGGTTGCGAAAATAGAAACTCCACGCGCAGTGAGTCCAGTACCGACTCCCTCCACCAGCCAGACCCGGATTGGTCAGAAGGATAATGAACAGTCCCAATCCCAGGAATGTCGTCTGCCTAAACCAGCCCAGGACCAGGGCCCTCGCCGTGGGTCCAACCCGGCCCTGGGCCAAGTTGTGACGCGTCTTACGGGGCTTATCAACGAGCAGTGGGCCCAGCTAGGTAGCAGCCAGGACAAGCAGGAAAGCCCCAGCGCGAGTACCCAGAAGACTGCAGGTGGGCAGGGTAAGGTCACCTCGGGGAAGCCTTCAGCAGGGAAGCCTTCAGGGGGGAAGCCAGGGACGTCTAAGATGAGTTCCATCCAGAACCAGCTGGTCAGCTCCCTCAGCGCCCTCTCAGCCTTTTACTCCCCTGGACAGAAGGCAGCTGCCAGCAAACAACAAGGTATGTCTGTGTTTAGTACAGTGTCAACGTTCTTATAATTGAGGCATTTGAATGTGTGGTCCGGGTCCATACTGGAATCTGAGAACTGATGATAGATTAGACATGATTATAGATTAGACCTGATTATAGATTAGACCTGATTATTGATTAGACCTGATGATTGACTAGTGGTGATAATCGATTAGACCTGATTATAGACTGGTCCTTTCCTAAATGCTCAGGCGTTGTTTACCATGATATAATATATCTGGCCTAGGTCCACTGGTTCTACCTAGGTCCCCTGGTTCTACCTAGGTCCACTGGTTCTACCTAGGTCCCCTGGTTCTACCTAGGTCCACTGGTTCTGTCTCCATGATACTTACCTGGTTCTTGTAGTGCTTTGTCCCAGAAGCTAGAACAGTCCCGTACCACACACACACACAGCTCACAGGGATGTTAGTGAGGAGCAGTGCTACAGTGTGACTTTCCATCGGGCCCCCAGGCTCAGTGTGTTCAGCTATTGTTCGGCGGAGAGTTGCTGACATTTGAGAAAAGGTCTGTCTTTAATTACCATGCAGAGATAATACCCTGTTTGGGTCCACTGAGTTTTAGGTTCTGTTAATGACCACATGCAGAGGCAGTCACAACCGTTTCTCCAACACCTCCTTCTGGTTCTGTACCAGTCTATTTTAACGTCCTTCCGACGTCGTACAGACGACACCACATCCTCTGCGTCTTACCTCAATTAGTCTCCAATTCAGTACAGACAACACAACATCCACTTCATGAACCAATCTAACCTAATTTTAAAACACAATGGAAGAACTAAGTCGCTAGTTATATGTATTTCGTTTTAATAAGTTCCTTTTACGTCTAAAATTTCTAGTTTCTGTGTTCCAGCTTTCAGCAAACTTAAACCAGTGCGCACACAGAGCCAGATTGGGTTGTATACAGCTTTTCTCAGATTTATTTTTGAGCTTTCTACATCCTATATCTTTATATTAATCTTGATGTTGTATCCTAGGTAACACAGTATCCTAAATGTATGCTTTCTTGTGTCATTATTTGTCTGGGAATCCAGTATAAATAGCAGGGGCCAACCCCCCCCCCGCCCCCCCATCCACCAGCCCCCCCACCCACACACACACACAGACACACAAACAGACAGTAAAATACACAGAAACGCAACCAACCTTATGAAACACGCATATATCCTCTCCCACACTAACGCTCCCTGACAAACACACACAAATCCAGAACACGCACGCTCTTTAACCACACACACGCTCTTTAACCACACACACGCTCTTTAACCACACACACGCTCTTTAACCACACACACGCTCTTTAACCACACACACGCTCTTTAACCACACACACTCTTTAACACACACACACACTCTTTAACACACAGACACTCTTTAACACACACACGCTCTTTAACACAGACACACACTCTTTAACACACACACACACGCTCTTTAACACACACACACTCTTTAACACACACACGTTCTTTAACATATACATGCACACGCTCTCATGCGCACATTATTGTACACAGGCTGTTGGCCTAGATGGTTCTCAGCAGATAAATCAATTGGCAATTATTTACCGTACATCGCTGCTGCTATTTTTAAAGACTTTGACAAAGACTAGTGTGGAGATGTTGGAGGCAGTTGACTAGTGTGCATATGTTGGAGGCAGTTGACTAGTGTGCAGATGTTGGAGGCAGTTGACTAGTGTGCAGATGTTGGAGGCAGTTGACTAGTGTGCAGATGTTGGAGGCAGTTGACTAGGGTGCAGATGTTGGAGGCAGTTGACTAGTGTGCAGATGTTGGAGGCAGTTGACTAGTGTGCAGATGTTGGAGGCAGTTGACTAGTGTGCAGATGTTGGAGGCAGTTGACTAGTGTGCAGATGTTGGAGGCAGTTGACTAGTGTGCGGATGTTGGAGGCAGTTGACTAGTGTGCGGATGTTGGAGGCAGTTGACTAGTGTGCAGATGTTGGAGGCAGTTGACTAGTGTGCAGATGTTGGATGTTGTTGGAGGCAGTTGACTAGCAGATGTTGGAGGCAGTTGACTAGTGTGCAGATGTTGGAGGCAGTTGACTAGTGTGCAGATGTTGGAGGCAGTTGACTAGTGTGCAGATGTTGGAGGCAGTTGACTAGTGTGCAGATGTTGGAGGCAGTTGACTAGTGTGCAGATGTTGGAGGCAGTTGACTAGTGTGCGGATGTTGGAGGCAGTTGACTAGTGTGCAGATGTTGCAGATGTTGCAGATGTTGGAGGCAGTTGACTAGTGTGCGGATGTTGGAGGCAGATAGTTGCAGATGTTGGAGGCAGTTGACTAGTGTGCAGATGTTGGAGGCAGTTGACTAGTGTGCAGATGTTGGAGGCAGTTGACTAGTGTGCAGATGTTGGAGGCAGTTGACTAGTGTGCGGATGTTGGAGGCAGTTGACTAGTGTGCAGATGTTGGAGGCAGTTGAGTAGTGTGCAGATGTTGGATGCAGTTGACTAGTGTGCAGATGTTGGAGGCAGTTGACTAGTGTGCAGATGTTGGAGGCAGTTGACTAGTGTGCAGATGTTGGAGGCAGTTGACTAGTGTGCAGATGTTGGAGGCAGTTGACTAGTATGCAGATGTTGGAGGCAGTTGACTAGTGTGCAGATGTTGGAGGCAGTTGACTAGTGTGCAGATGTTGGAGGCAGTTGACTAGTGTGCAGATGTTGGAGGCAGTTGACTAGTGTGCAGATGTTGGAGGCAGTTGACTAGTGTGCAGATGTTGGAGGCAGTTGACTAGTGTGCAGATGTTGGAGGCAGTTGACTAGTGTGCAGATGTTGGAGGCAGTTGACTAGTGTGCAGATGTTGGAGGCAGAGGAAGTAGTTAGTCTTCATGTATGTGTGTGTGTGTGTGTCTGTGTGTGTGTATATGTGTGTGTGTGTATGTGTGTGTGTGTGTGTGTGTATGTGTGTGTGCGTGTGCGCGTGTGTGTGTCCTGCTTGCCCTGTACTTCACACTCTTACTCCCTATAGGTCTGACAACAATCTCTCTTCCCCCACTCTCTCACTCACTCCCCCCACCTCTCTCTTTCTCTCCCCCTCTCTCCCCCTCTCTCCCCCCACCTCTCTCTTTCTCTCCCTCTCTCCCCCACCTCTCTCTTTCTCTCCCCCTCTCTCCCCCCACCTCTCTCTTTCTCTCCCCCTCTCTCCCCCCACCTCTCTCTTTCTCTCCCCTTTCGCTCCCCAATTCTCTCTCTCTGCAGGTCTGAAATCCATCATGAAGAAGAAGGACGCCACCGATAAGCAAGGGAGCAAAGGAGGTGCCAAGAAGAACCTGAAGTTTGTGGGGGTCAATGGAGGGTGAAGATGCTTCTCTAATGTCTTCTTCTGGATGTTCTCCGGCTCCGTCCCATAGATCACTGGTTCCCAATTAAGAGAACTAGGACTCGTCAGATTTATAGCCACATGAAATGAGAAATGTGTACACTGAGCTAAACGAACCAGGACCTCTGTGATGTGGTTTAGTGTGGTTGTAGCCTACACTAACATCTCGTCAGTAGCTTTACTACACGGTGCAGGTTATGTTTAATACATCCTCATGGAGTAGGGAAATCATTATTGATTAATCACTTCTAGAAACATACAAATCTGTAGTAGTTATGTTTATGTAGCGAGAGCAGAACTTCTTCACACTCTGTATTTATATACAGAACAGAACTCTGTATTTATATACGGAACAGAACTCTGTATTTATATACGGAACAGAACTCTGTATTTATATACGGAACAGAACTCTGTATTTATATACGGAACAGAACTCTGTATTTATATACGGAACAGAACTCTGTATTTATATATGGAACAGAACTCTGTATTTATATACGGAACAGAACTCTGTATTTATATACGGAACAGAACTCTGTATTTATATACGGAACAGAACTCTGTATTTATATACGGAACAGAACTCTGTATTCATATACGGAACAGAACTCTGTATTTATATACGGAACAGAACTCTGTATTTATATACAGAACAGAACTCTGTATTCATATACAGAACAGAACTCTGTATTAACACTTCACACTTCTCATTTACACACAGAACCAGTGTACTTTACACTCCTCATACTTTACACTCCTCATACATTACACTCCTCATACTTTACACTCCTCATACTTTACACTCCTCATACTTTACACTCCTCATACTTTACACTCCTCATACTTTACACTCCTCATACTTTACACTCATCATACTTTACACTCATCATACTTTACACTCCTCATACATTACACTCCTCATACTTTACACTCCTCATACTTTACACTCCTCATACTTTACACTCCTCATACTTTACACTCCTCATACTTTACACTCCTCATACTTTACACTCCTCATACTTTACACTCCTCATACTTTACACTCCTCATTTACCTACAGACCCTCATTCTGTCTCCACATCTTTCCTCACCAATGAGTCACTCCACCCAGACTCTGGCCTTCTGCTTCCCAACCCGCCCACTCTGTCTGTCAGTCTGCCCATTGGTCTGCCTGCTCCTGCTTTTCACACACACACACACACACACACACACACACACACACACACACACGCAAACACACACACACACACACACACACACACACACACACACACACACACACACACACACACACACACACACATACGCACGCAAACACACACACACAGACACACACACGCACGCAAACACACACACACACGCGCACGCAAACACACACACACACCCACAGACACACACACACGCACACAAACACACACACACACACGCACGCAAACACACACACACGCACTTACTTTCTCCATCTCTCTTTGTCTGTGTGTGTTTCATGCCGAGATGAGATGACGGGACTTCAATATTTAAAGGCTTTCGTGAGGTTGTGTGAAATGCTTAGGGGTTAAAGGGTCTGAGAAGGGTTTCAGTTTATGCTGGTTTAAACCTTGGATTGGATATGGCTGTTGTACCAGCTAGCTGTGTTTAGTGATGCTGCGTGTTTATCCCCTGTCAAATCAATAGAGGCTAAACGCTTTGGGTATACACGCCGCCATCACTCAATGACATGTAGACAGATGTATATTAAGTGCTACAGGTGAACGACAAATCCACACATAGTCATTTAAACGCATGCAAGTTTAATCATTAGGAAAATTGGAGTCAACTATATGAATAATGAAACGCTCACACGTTGGCATTAAAAGCAGCAGGAATAAATGATTAGTGATATAAATACATGCATTTAATTAACTGATGGACAAAACAACAAATGGGCCATCAGCCCGCCCCCTTTTATCAAAACCAGTCGAGGTGACGCCGTCAGTCACGACTCACAGGTCTACAGCAGCGTGGTTGTTGTTTTAAATGTCCTACCTGATGAGTTACAGTCAGACAGCGGCTCCCAGAGAGAAACAAACGTCCAGATGAAGATTTGGAGACCATAGAGGATGTAGGTCAGCTGTTCTGCGAATGGGAAACTCAGTTTAGGTACCTGGCCGGCCAACATGCATCTAGGTGCTTGTCTATTTATTTCAGAGCACCTGTAACGTCAGTGATCTTACTGTTATTGTGTTGCTGTTATTGTCCAGATATGAGACCACCTCGAGTGAGGAGTCCAGCGGGGAGGAGAAGGATGAGCCTGAGGAGGTGGACAGCTCTGAGCCTGAGGAGCTACACGAGGACCAACACGAGGAGCTAGGGGAATGTCTGGAGCAGGAGAACCAGGGAGAGGCCACAGTCACAGAGGAGGAGGCCCAGGTAACAGGAGTCCAGGGTGAAGAGGTGGAGTGCCAGCTGGACACTCACATAGCGGAGACCAGCCAGGCACTCCTGGAGGAGCAGCCAGCCCGAGGGTGAGTATGTGTAGGGGGGAGGTGCGTGGGGTGTAGGGGGAGGTGTGTGGGGTGTAGGGGGAGGTTCGTGGGGTGTAGGGGGAGGTGCGTGGGGTGTAGGGGGGAGGTGCGTGGGGTGTAGGGGGGAGGTGCGTGGGGTGTAGGGGGAGGTGTGTGGGATGTAGGGGGGAGGTGCGTGGGGTGTAGGGGGAGGTGCGTGGGGTGTAGGGGGGAGGTGCGTGGGGTGTAGGGGGAGGTGCGTGGGGTGTAGGGGGGAGGTGTGTGGGGTGTAGGGGGGAGGTGCGTGGGGTGTAGGGGGGAGGTGTGTGGGGTGTAGGGGGAGGTGTGTGGGGTGTAGGGGGGAGGTGCGTGGGGTGTAGGGGGGAGGTGTGTGGGGTGTAGGGGGGAGGTGTGTGGGGTGTAGGGGGAGGTGTGTGGGGTGTAGGGGGGAGGTGTGTGGGAAACAGTGGCATCTAAACAACAATTACATTGTAGAATCTGGCCAATCACTAGGCAGTACTGGGTCAAGGTTCATTGAACATCCGGCTCAGTAAATACAATGTGAAATTCAAACTAACCATTTTGGTATTTTTCTGTCCTTTTACATGTCTGTCCCCCCTCCCATAAGCCTACCTGTCTGTCCCCCTCCCATAAGCCTACATGTCTGTCCCCCTCCCATAAGCCTACCTGTCTGTGCCCCCTCCCGTAAGCCTACCTGTCTGTCCCCCCTCCCATAAGCCTACCTGTCTGTCCCCCTCCCATAAGCCTACCTGTCTGTCCCCCTCCCATAAGCCTACCTGTCTGTCCCCCCTCCCATAAGCCTACCTGTCTGTCCCCCCTCCCATAAGCCTACCTGTCTGTCCCCCCTCCCATAAGCCTACCTGTCTGTCCCCCCTTCCTTAGGGTTAGTCTCCAGTAGTCTATAATGCCAGACAGACCAGGTCTTTGTTGAGGCCCAGCTGCAACCAGCTTGCAGGCAACCTAGTGAGATCAGTCAGGGCCAATCAGACAAGTGCTGAGAGAGGCTTTCATGTCACAGCTGTCTGTTACCCTGATGGGACGTCAGGAACCGGCCCTTCAGCTGACAAACCAATGTCACACACACACACACCACACACACCAGGGGATGTGAGCTGAGTGTAAGGCTTGTTTAATTCCTGTTAAACAAAAATAAGAAGAGATAGAAGTGTTAAGTTGTTAAGTGCTACCAGTTATTTTTGCACTATAGGGTCTGTTTTCACACCGTATTTACATGTTTTGACGTATGTATGAGTGTCCGACGCATTGTTTCGTCCCGTGTATAATAATCTCTAATCTCTTAAACATGTTTGTCTCTCATTTGGACCTAATAAATGGACACTTTGTGTCTCGTTCACACAGGGAGATGATCGATAAGGACTTCATGGAAGCGTGTTACTACATTAAAGATCGCATGTCAGAGGTGGAAACACCTGATACGGAAATGGTAAGCACTGTGGTTTCCATGGTTACAAGCATGTACACCACATGTTAGATCTGTGGTTTCCATGGTTATAAGCATGTACAACACATGTTAGATCGGTGGTTTCCATGGTTACAAGCATGTACAACACATGTTTGATCGTTGGTTTCCATGGTTATAAGCATGTACAACGCATGTTAGATCTTTGGTTTCCATGGTTATAAGCATGTACAACGCATGTTAGATCTTTGGTTTCCATGGTTATAAGCATGTACAACACATGTTAGATCTTTGGTTTCCATGGTTATAAGCCTGTACAACACATGTTAGATCTTTGGTTTCCATGGTTATAAGCATGTACAACACATGTTAGATCTTTGGTTTCCATGGTTATAAGCATGTACAACACATGTTTGATCGTTGGTTTCCATGGTTATAAGCATGTACAACACATGTTAGATCTTTGGTTTCCATGGTTATAAGCATGTACAACACATGTTAGATCTTTGGTTTCCATGGTTATAAGCATGTACAACACATCTTAGATCTTTGGTTTCCATGGTTATAAGCATGTACAACACATGTAAGATCTTTGGTTTCCATGGTTATAAGCATGTACAACACATGTAAGATCTTTGGTTTCCATGGTTATAAGCATGTACATCACATGTTAGATCTTTGATTTCCATGGTTATAAGCATGTACAACACATGTTAGATCTTTGGTTTCCATGGTTATAAGCATTTACAACACATGTTAGATCTTTGGTTTCCATGGTTATAAGCATGTACAACACATGTAAGATCTTTGGTTTCCATGGTTATAAGCATGTACAACACACGTGTGATCCCTGGCCTGCATAAACAAATAAAAATCCACACGCTAAGTGACCTACATTAATCTCCTCCAATAAAAATGGTGAAAATACGTAAATACAAACGCTTAGCTTAATCCGAGCTCGGATCCAGGATGGAGGAAACCTCGACCCAAATCTGCTGTAACCGCGTGACTCAGTGGTCCGGACAAAGAATTATTTCTGGTATGGGACTCATCTATAATTGAGTTTGTATTTAAATGCAGGATGTCATACTGACGTTGCCTTTTTAATTAGTAGAATACACAACCAACACAGCACATCGCCTTGTGATTAAACCGTCGACAGGAATTAAGCTGTTTGTGTGCATTCTGTAGGCTTCCAGCTAAGCGGACCATCTTATCTAGCGGAACCAGAACTCAGCCCTCAGGTCATTTGACCAGTTGGGTTTCGGACGTGGACCGGTGTTTACGTTCTAGTTGTGTGCTTCCTCTCTCCTCTCGTCAGAGACACGCTCTGACCGTGTTGTACCAGGAGTGGTTCCGTGTGTCCAGTCAGAAGGACTCTCTGACCGACACGGTGACCCTGTACCTGAGGGAGGTGGGCCTGGCCACGCCCACTCTGCTGCGCTTCATCGTGAACCTGGCGGACGCCAACGGCAACACGGCTCTCCACTACAGCGTGTCACACTCCAACTTCGCCGTGGTCAAACTGCTGTTGGACACCGGTGAGAAACGCTAGCGGCACCTCTCTCTACACACCGCCACGACCAGTCTTTCGTTACGGACAGTGTGTTAATGTGTGTGTTTGTGTGTGTGTTTGGACTGTGTAGGTCTGTGCGAGGCGGACATCCAGAACAAGGCGGGCTACACAGCGGTGATGCTGGCCTCTCTGACAGCAGCTGACAGATCCGAGGACATGGAGGTGGCGTTACAGCTACTGAGACAGGGAGATGTGAATGCCCGCGCCAGCCAGGTGCAAACACACACACACACACACACACACACACATACACACACGGTCATACAGATTCTGTACTGGGACAGCAAAGTGTCAGCTCCCCCGCTAGCCAGGCACACTGACTCACAATGACAATCTGTGTAGTCTTACACACACACACTCATATAGACATGTCTCTCTTCTCACCCCTCCTCCCGGTCTTTGTCAGGCAGGGCAGACGTCTCTGATGCTGTCTGTTAGCCACGGTCGTACAGCCATGGTTCGGTTACTGCTGAGCTGCCAGGCAGATGTTAACATCCAGGACGTGGACGGTTCCAGCGCCCTGATGTGTGCCTGTGAACACGGTCACATAGAGATCGCACGGACACTGCTGGAGTCAGGAGTGTGTGACGCCGGCCTCACGGACAGGGTGGGTGAACACACACACACACACACATGTGGAATATCAGCATGTGGACCAACATCACCTGACAGAACTGAAACATCACCTGAAACATCACTAGACAGAACTGAAGCATCACCTGACAGAACTGAAGCATCACCTGACAGAACTGAAGCATCACCTGACAGAACTGAAACATCACCTGAAACATCACTAGACAGAACTGAAGCATCACCTGACAGAACTGAAACATCACCTGACAGAACTGAAACATCACCTGACAGAACTGAAGCATCACCTGACAGAACTGAAGCATCACCTGACAGGACTGCTGGTTTTGGAATTTTTTTATGTTGCATTTTTAAAATAACATAACAGTGCCACCACCTGTTTAAAACTGGTATTGCATTGTGTTATCAGCTTATGTTCAATCCACTAGTATTTACCGAACAGCCAACCAGACAGGAGTGATCTCTTCAGTTAACAATGTTTTTGAGACGTGATTGCCATTTTAGACATTTGGCTCCAATCCCTGTCATTCATCTGAGGTTTTCTTCACCATTCATTTCAACTTGACTTGTACTTTCAACACAAGGTTGTACTTTTAAACCATGAATGACCAATACTGTTTTTGTTTTTTCTCTCTCTAGAAAGGTCAGAGCGCTTTGTCTTTGGCAATAGCTGGTTCCCACGCTGAGCTGGTTGACCTCCTCAAAACCCACTCGTACTCCTCCACCCCCTCTGCCACCATCATCACCACGACGACCGCCTCTCTCCTCTGAGACTCCTCCACCCCCTCTGCCACCATCATCACCACGACGACCGCCTCTCTCCTCTGAGACTCCTCCACCCCCTGCCACCATCATCACCACGACGACCGCCTCTCTCCTCTGAGACTCCTCCACCCCCTCTGCCACCATCATCACCACGACGACCGCCTCTCTCCTCTGAGACTCCTCCACCCCCTCTGCCACCATCATCACCACCACGACCGCCTCTCTCCTCTGAAACTCCTCCACCCCCTCTGCCACCAGCGTCACCACGACAACCGCCTCTCTGAGACCGCTCTACTCACCAACTCACCCACCATAGACCAGACCCCTTTTCTAGAACCTCTTCCAGACCCCCTGGATCACCAACCCAGGCTGAACTCACCACCACTGCCTCAACCTCCCATCAGAGTCTCCCAGACTGGCTTTAAGGATCTGGGTTATGGAACCATAGAAACACACGTTCTTCTGGACCAAATATCTGGATCTCAAACCTCCGTATTCCTGATAACTGACAGGGGATCCAGGATAAGAATAGTAGGAGAACAGGATGATGGGATAAAAAATACTCTTCAGGCAAAAATAACGTTAAGCACATAATCTAACCTCAAAATGTCCCACGTTTTTATACCATACCATGACTATTACTTTATATTTGGACGTCAAGCCATTTATTAAGTCTGGATGTTATGACAGCCTTACCAGATTCACACACAATATTTATTTTGTATCGGACCTTATTGTACTCGGTTAAATGGAGCTTCCGGCTGTACTCATCCACGCCTGGTCCTCATCTGTATGACCTGACGACTGCCTCACACGGACGTCTTCCAACATGAAGGTTGTACGGTAAGTTACAGCATGCGAAAAAATAGAACCGGAACATTATGCTCTATTCCAGAGTATTGGACAATCTGTCCACTTCATGTACCCCTCGGCCCCCCGTCCCCCACGTCCCCCCGTCAACAAGCTATGACAGTATTTCTCTCTTTCACACACCTGCGCACATCACACATTCCTCTAAAACAAATCTGTCCTGTCTGCCTGCTTATGAGCATGAATCAATGCAGCTAATTTGGTTGAACAAACGCACAGCCAATGTTGGTCAGTCTTACATTCCAGATACAGTGTGTCCTTCATGAGAACTTCAGGAGACCTTCCTGAGACCTTTGGAACATAACACCTTGAAGCGCCCGAAGCAGAGCGGTGAACCAATATCCAACTTTGGAACAAGTTCTGTATTTTCTGTTTCACACAGACAGTGATGTTCTAACACCTTTCTCTATGAATAGAGTTGCTTTAAAAAAAAACTCCCAAATAGGACTGGTTCTCTTCCGTTTTGTCTCAGAATTTGGAATAACCGTGTGTGGCACTACATCATTTTTGCTACTCCTCTCGAAGCAGAAGGATCTGTACTCGCCACGCGGAGCGGTGCTTTGGTTCTCACCAGATCTAGAAGCTGTGGACTGACCTCTGTTGGTTAAAGAAGTGTATTGATAATTCCCTGTACATATTACAGATACAGTATTGTGAAGAAATATATCTAGTGTTGTCTGAAATTCGCTCTTAAATATATATTAGTATTTATTCAAAATGCTATATTTTTACAATATACAATGTATGCATGGACCTGTTCTCCGATGTTGGAATACGTGAATTCTATTGGTCGTTCTGGATGGGGCGGGACGGCATTAAAAGCAATGTGACGTTTAATTGGTTGTTCTGGATGGGGCGGGGCCAAATGAAAAGCAATGTGACGTGTAATTGGTTGGTTGTCTCCCTCAGTACATGGCAGTGTATTGTGCCGTATCTAGAGGCTATATTACTACAACATTATCAGATGTGAGCAGCTGTACCTTCCTCTAATAGTCCTACTATGAAAATGACTTGTCTGTTAACCAATTACAACTGAAATAATGGCTTCTAATTAAAAAGGAACCTTTAAAACGGCCGCGTAGGAGTGTGTTATTTGACGATTGTGTTCATTCTCCCGAGTTGTCCATTTGTCACGCTGAATGATGGGCAGATGCGCACCTCCAGATTCAGACTGAACTGCTTTCACTGCTGGTCAGATCACTCACACACTATTGGCAGAAATATGAAGATGGATAAGTAAGGGTTAAGTTATTGGAATGGGGAACAGGTTTAGGACGCACAAGGACCACAAGAAAAGAAACGCAAGAATGCATGTGCTCCTGTATGGATGAGCAAGTGACATTTGGTTTAGGGTTTAACAAGGAGACATTGTTATTTTTAGGGTTAAACTTACAGGTTCTGGATTGTCATTAACTTGAGGTTCGACACAAGGTTTATGTTTATGAGGGTTCCTGAGGAGAGATTCAAGAAATTATAATGGTTCTGGCAAAGACACAAGAACAAATGTGTGCCTGTCTGTGTCTTCTAACAACACATGTGTTGACCAAAGGTCCCCGCTAGGAAAAAGGCTATTAAAGGTTTATTTCAAGTTTAAACGTACTATTGGGGTTAAGGGTGTCTGAGGATTTCACTGTTTGGTCAGAGATAAACGTAATATAGAAAAGTGACAAGAAGATGGACTTATTGTTTATATTATGCTATTAAGAAATGTTCTTCGGGAGCAGCAGGTCATTCCAACAGGTAACACAGGCAAAAACACATGTATTTCACAGTTCTTCCATCGGCCCGTCTGTGGCTCTCATTGTGCTGAGTCGGCTGTGTCACCGTGGAGATGTTTAAGAGTAATTAACTTGTAATGGTTTTATGCCAGTGGACTCAGAATCTGCTACCTCCTCCAGTCTCTGTCCTCATCCAACAAAACCAATTTTCTCTCCTCCGCCCCCAGAGGGTGGGGGGGGCAATACTAATCTGTGAAATAACAGAACATATCAGGAGAGGAAAAAATAAATGTCTTCACACACTAGAGCTGAATTTCTTTCTATTCCTGTTAACACTGACAGAAAAGGATTTGGGAGAACTGATCAGTGGAAACAAATGTTGGCTAAATGGATGGAGATTAAATAAATCAGGGGTGTCCAAAGTTTTTTTAGTTAGGGCCAAATACAGAAAAATAAACAACTAGAGGTGACATTATTTTTTTTTTTATTTTTTTTTTTACTAGAGGTGACATATTAACACATGAATACTGTGTGTATTTCTAACTCACCTATAATGTGAAGAACTGTGCTGTCCTCTAGCTCGAATTATGTTGACAGTTTTTACGCCCGTCATGGCCGGAGCTCCATCCGTTGTTTCTCCACAGAGTTTGTCCCATTTAAGCCCCATCTTTCCAACTGCCTCCGACACAGCTTCAAAAATATCTCTGCCCGTCGTTGTGCCTTTTAGGCTCCTCATATCATGCAGGTCCTTCGTACAGCAAAAATGACCATCTACTCCCCGCAAAACATTAACAGCTGCGCGGTGTCTGTGGCATCTGTGCTCTTATCGCTAACCCTATCTATCCATAACCAATCGCATGCTATCGAGTACAAATCAAAAGCACTAGCTTTGTCTCTCAGCTGAAGTTTCCAGTTAGCTGACAACAAGTCCTCGATTCTCCGCACCACTGTATTTCTGGATAAGCTCACGTTGTTGAAATCCGGAACTTTTTCCGGGCACATTATTGCTGTGACTTTGAGGCACTGCTTTATGAAACCACCGTCTGAGAACGGTTTGCCGTGCTGGGCCATACGTTTAGCGACCTTATAGCTTGCTGTTGTGGCGTTTTCCTTTATTTTGTTAGCACGAAAAACACCTGTTGATGAGCTTGCAGGCTAGCTGCCATTTGCTTGACTTTCTGCGTTCGTTCGGCACTGGTGTACTGATGTGTAGCTCTGATGTTTGGTCTCATAGTGCTGACGGACATTATACTCTTTCATCACAGCAACTCTTCATTGCAAATCAAACAGATAAACTTTACGTTGATTTCTTTGAAGAAATATTCATGTTCCCACTGTGTTTGAAATCTTCTACACTCACTTGCTATTTTGCGTTTCTTTGGTGCTGCCATTTCTGGTGACTCGCAGTAAAAGTTTTTGTTTGCTTAATTTTGTTTAGTGAAGAAGCACCGTTTCCATGGCTGGCTCCAACTAGTGTTGAAACTGAGAAGTGCAACAGAGTTGAGCTCAATCTTCTTGTGCGGGCCATATTCAATTATATTTTCAGAATTTGCTGCGGGCCAATAAAAACTGGACCGCGGGCCGCAGTTGGCCCGCGGGCCGGACTTTGGACACCCCTGAAATAAATGAACTGCACACATTTTATGGCTGCAAGAATCACTATTGGCCACTGGGGGGCAGTATAGTACTGCAAAAACATAGGAATACAGGCTAGCGAATGGGCCAGACTTGTAACTACTGTGTAAATGCCATGAGGCCAATCACATGGGAACCACCTTTTATCTTAACCCTGACATGCTGACTTTACATGGCATGTGGCTTTTCACAAGCATCTGGGCGACAGTCATCTCCTTACCACCTGCAATAGAGCTAGAGACTCTGTGGTTCTGTTGTCCCTCTGGTATCTTCTGTAGCAGATAGACAGAAGAGGGCGTGGCGTGTTCTATGAACATGAGAAGAACCCGGGAGCCTCTAAAACGTGATACCCATTATACACCATTTCATCTATCAAACACTCAGACAGATGTTGTTCTTGATCCGTTGGGGTTATACGATGTGGCAAAAAAAAATTATCTCTCCATTTTCTCTCGCTTATTGTCTTCACTATTTTTGTTTGTCCTCGTCTTTCTCTAGAGAACAGAGCTCCATACAGAAGGAAAACACAATTTCTATCTGTTTTAACTGACTGACACGGATAATTTCCTGTTCCACCATCAGCCTGTCACAAACGTTGACCATGAAGTGTAATAAAAAGTAATGAAGGAAGTAAATATAATAAAAATAATAATAATAAAAAACGCAACACAAACAAGAGTTGGGTGATTTTTATAAATGTAATATATCAATATATAGAGATATTTATCAACAGCTTGATTTCATAAAAACGTGAGTGAGACCATTTTGGCATACAGTACAGATATTCCATGTAATATACAAGTTGCTAAATCTTTACTCAGCCCGCCCTTCCCAACGGACACAAAACACAAAAACGGAAAGGACTAAATAAAATACACAGGAGCACAAACAAGGCACCAATAAATTAAACAATATCCCCCTTGTTTGAAACGGTAAAACAGCAAAACCTGTGAAACAATTAAATACAGTATAAACAATCTAAATGCTTTACTGTTAAAAAGCAAGAAAAAAAATGAAAAACTGACAGGAAGGAAAATAATAACAACACTTTGGCAGATTATTAATGTTTAGTTACAATCCAGTAGTAAAGTAAATCCAGTCCTCTTGTGTACAAATCATTTAATCTATGGTCTCCAGTCCTTGTTCTGCCCGGTGCCTTATGTACATACGTTTCTTAACAGGTACGTTTAAAACATTATCAAAAGTTCTGCTGTATGAAAACATATTTACAAGTTCATGATTCAGAACGCGTGGACTGTACCGATCGGCCATCCTGACCATCAACCCCTTTACACAGTGCAGAAGGCTTCTGGAAAAGTTTGTGCAACAAACAGCGTACAAAATGTATCCAATAGTGACAGTGGAATGGTTGAACCCCTCTCCCCTCAGAAAAGAAGATTCCTTATTAACCCCCCCAACCCCATCCACCCGGTCACATCCAAAACACACCCTCTGACCCCCCCCCCCCAATTCACATCGATGGGGTTACGGCACTGAACATTTTTATTCCATCAAAACATGTCAGCTGAAACACTTAACTTGGGTATAAGAGCCATTATTCACAAAGAGAGCAGCCCGACAGTAGACTGTCCGCAGACCGACAGTAGACCGACAGTAGACTGACAGTAGACTGACAGTAAACTGACAGTAGAACGACAGTAGACTGACAGTAGACCGACAGTAGACTGACAGTAGGCCGACAGTAGACTGACAGTAGGCCGACAATAGACTGACAGCAGATTGACAGTAGACTGACAGCAGATTGACAGTAGACTGACAGCAGACTGACAGTAGACTGACAGCAGATTGACAGTAGGCCGACAGCAGATTGACAGTAGACTGACAGTAGGCCGACAATAGACTGACAGCAGATTGACAGTAGACTGACAGCAGATTGACAGTAGACTGACAGCAGATTGACAGTAGGCCGACAGCAGATTGACAGTAGACTGACAGCAGATTGACAGTAGACTGACAGCAGATTGACAGTAGACCGACAGCAGACTGACAGTAGACTGACAGCAGATTGACAGTAGACTGACAGCAGATTGACAGTAGACTGACAGCAGACTGACAGTAGACTGACAGCAGATTGACAGTAGACTGACATCAGATTGACAGTAGACTGACAGCAGACTGACAGTAGACTGACAGCAGATTGACAGTAGACTGACAGCAGACTGACAGTAGACTGACAGCAGATTGACAGTAGGATAGTCACCAGGTTATTCACTAGAACAGGGTTCCACAATCACATCGGGTCAGTTCTCTGGGTTCCACTTCCTGGGCCTTCCAGAGGGTTCTTGATCTGTGGGATGTGTTCCCATCCATAGTCTCCTTTCCTTCTATTATTCTGTTCCCTCAGTGCGTTAAGACTACCCGTCCAGAAAGATAGTCCTCGTGAAAATGACGTGTTATGGCCAAAATGAGCGTAGAAAGATGATCTGAGAGTTGAATGAAATGTTGTGATTGATGTTAGTGATAACGGAGTCTGAAGCAGCCTTGAACGAGAAGTGACCATTAGAAATGCATAGAGAAGAAGAAGATGGAAGAAAGGAGGGTTAGAACACACAAGAACAACTAATCTACCGAGGGTTTGTGCCAGTTCAGTGCCTGGGAGCCACGTGGAATCCCAAAAAAATAACTCACCAGTGAAAGACTTCTTTCATTTTCACTGTTAACATCGTTGAAGTGTCTGAGTTCTCTAACCTATCCCGGCTGCGTTCATTATCATCAGGTTGTAGTCTGTACGGACACACTAATACCACCCCGACACTACAGTATATTCGGGCTGGACAAGTGGTTTGTTCACAATTGTCAAAAAGACATGGTACAGAATATACAAACAGACCCACATTGTGACACACAGAATATTACCACGGACTCCATCTACAAACGTCACCGTTTGCCTGAGAGCAAAGCTGTGGATTCATTGGACGAGTCTGTAAATTCACTCTCTACTGGCCCTCATGAAGAAACTCTAGGTGAGCATGTGTTAAATCAGACAGGCTCAGAGAAAAACGCAGAACGTTTTGGGACGTTAACGGTTATATCGCCTTTGCCAATTGATCAACTATGTTTACAGGTGCGCACGGTATGGGCTTGTGTTCAGACCGATCACGCCATAAACCCAATCCAGTTACTGGTGACTTAATCTAATTAATACGTATTTCAGCCGGTATTTCATTGAGGCACAAGGGATCGCAAGAGGGTTTGTTCATTGAGTGGCATCATTTAACAATGTCCTTGTTTTTCATGAAAACTTGAGTCAAGTTTGAATAGGAAATACAGCAAAATGATTAGGAAATGTTGTCATTGACAAGGGTAGAAATAATAATTTCCTGTAGTATAAAAATCGCACCAATCAAGCGCTGTCCACAAAGCATCACATGGCGTTGTCAAATGGAGTGATAGCCTTCCTTCTTCAAGATCCCTTTGTCCCTGTTCAAATCTCTCACTTTACAACCACCAAAGCACCCCCAGACCATCGCATTGCCTCCACCATGCTTGACAGATGGTGCCAAACACTCCACCAGCATCTTCTCATTCGGTCTGCGTCTCACTAATGTTGAGCCGAACGCCTCAAACATACATATTGGCAGTCCATAGCACTTTTACCCGACCTACCAGTGTCCAGTCTCTGTTTTCTGTGTCATCATTTTCTTTTCTTCTAATTGGCCAGTCTGAGATGTGGCTTGTTCTTTGCAACGTTGCCTCTTCACGGTTTACTGTTGTTCTGCGGGTAATATTCAATAAAGCTGACAGTTTCTCCTAAACCTCAATTGTGCACCTGGGCTTCCCACTTCTCTTTCTATTCCGGTTAGAGCCAGTTTGCGCCGTTCTGTAGGAGTGGTACAGTGTTGAAAGAGATCCTTAGTTTCTTGGGAATGTCTCGCATAGAATAGCCTTCATTTCGCAGAACAAGAATCGACTGACGAGTTTCAGAAGTTGTTTGTTTCTGGGTATTTTGAGCCTGTAATTGAACCCACAATTGCTGATGCTCCAGATACTCATCCCGTCTAAAGAATGCCTGGTCCATTGCTTTTTTCATCAGCGTGGCAGTTCTCAGTTTTCATGCAAACATAATTGCAAAAGCATTTTCTAATGAGCAATTAGGCCTGGAGCCTTAAGATGATAAACGTATGATTAGCTTGGATTAGCAAACCCAACGTGACATTGGAACACAGGACTGACGGTAGCTGATAATGAGTCTGTGTGTGTGTGTAGATATTCCCTTCAGCCATTGCCAGCTATAAACGTCATTAGAACATTACCATATGTATGTATGTATATGATGTGTTTTTAAACTCTGAACTTGTTGTAATTGTAATGGACACACCATGTGCACTTTACCAAAAACATGGACATTTCTACATGACCCCAAACATGTGCCTGGTACGAGTATGTTTGGTAACCAACCAAGTATTTATGGTAACTAAGAGATGTACGATGGGAGTTGGTGGGTCGACCTGACTGACACACAACAACATGTCCACCGATAGAATCATCATCGTTTTATCAATTAAATGTTCCACAAACAATAAACGCTGTTCCACCCGGTCTCTAAAAACAACTCACAGACTCACAGGCAGAGTGTAAATTCAAAAACATCCCAAACCTCTAACGCGGTAAACCTCACACACAGCAAACCTCACCCGCGGTAAACCTCACACACAGCAAACCTCACCCGCGGTAAACCTCACACACAGCAAACCTCACCCGCGGTAAACCTCACACACAGCAAACCTCACCCGGGGTAAACCTCACACACAGCAAACCTCACCCGGGGCAAACCTCACACACAGCAAACCTCACCCGGGGCAAACCTCAGACACAGCAAATCTCAACAACGCTACCGGACACTTCATTATCCGGAATGATGGACATCTCTTAATCCTGCCTCCCCTGAATTCTGCCCTGCCGTTACTTCCTGTGTCACCCCCCCACAACCCACCCGCACACCAAAAAAGACCCCTCCTTCCCCCATCCAACTTGGATCTGGACAAACACATACCCTATCCTCAGCCAAACAGGTCCGGTTCAGCTTACGGCACGTAAACACAGATACCAATAAATAAAACATAAGAACGATTACAGAACGGCTGGTCACTGTGCTCCTAACGCAGCCGACCGTAGTGACCGGCGTCTATATACATGTGCACTGATGGGCATGAGGTTAGTTATCATTAAGACAGCAGCATCCACTACAGATACACTAACTACAGTTACTAACTAACTAACTGGGGACAGAGGAGACAGTAGTAGCTAGTAGTGGTGGTAGTTCAGTAGTAGTGGTTAGTTATAGTTAGGAGTGAGAGGGGGGAGGGGTAAGTGAGGAACACTATTGTGCGGGGTACGGGTAAAACCAAACCCTATTGTCCATGGTTATATGGTCGGGTACAAGCACTCCCTCACCCTGTACCCCGTCGTCTGCAGTGTGGAAGCACGGGAGAGGGGTGGAGTGGGGGGTGGGGTGGATGGGTGTGGGTGTGGTCTCCCTCAGGGGAATCCGTCATCGTCCAGACTGAGTGCCACTCGCTGCAGAAAGCAAATTAAACAGCATTATCACACTGTGTGTGCGTGTGTGAGCGTGTGTGTGAGCATGTGTGTGTGAGCGTGTGTGTGTGAGCGTGTGTGTGAGCGTGTGTGTGTGAGCGTGTGTGTGTGAGCGTGTGTGTGAGTGTGTGTGTGTGAGCGTGTGTGTGTGAGCGTGTGTGTGATCGTGTGAGTGTGTGTGTGAGCATGTGTGTGTGAGCGTGTGTGTGAGCGTGTGTGTGAGCGTGTGAGCGTGTGTGTGTGAGCGTGTGTGTGAGCGTGTGTGTGTGAGCGTGTGTGTGTGAGCGTGTGTGTGTGAGCGTGTGTGTGTGAGCGTGTGTGTGTGAGCGCGTGTGTGATCGTGTGTGTGTGAGTGTGATCGTGTTGTGCGAGAAAAGGCAACGAAAGTGAAAGTTCAGGAGGATGAAAAGGACAACGGAAGACAACAGAGTCTCACTTTAACAGACCTGCATGTGTGTGTTCATTATGTCATCCTGACAGACATCATCATGTCCTCATCTCCTGCTGTCTCCACTACCACACACAGCGTATCTGACCGCGTCAACCAACCCCATTTGTCTTGGTCTGCATGCTGGTTCATTTCCATGGTTCACTCTGTGACCTCTCAAATGCACACAAATGTCATTGAGCAGATTTTCCAGAGCAACCTACTGGAGCAATTTGGGTTAACTGGCTATCCTGCTCAAGGACAGGACGTCAGGCGCTTTACCCCCGCTCACTCAGGACGGCCATTTAGTGTCCTAAGATGGAACTGCACCAGTAGAAAAAAGGCTTCTTCATCTGGACAAGTGGAAGACGAAAACGACATAAGTGTAATAAAACATGGATTAAAGATTGTCCTGACATCTAAGGTGCTGTATCTATACAGGTTGTCGTTACACAACCTAGAAAACAAACCAGGAAATGGATTCTCCCTTCGCCCATGGCAGATGACAAAACTATATTACCCAAATGTGCCCTACAGTATCAACAGACCGGGTTGGTGCCTGGAACACAACCTAACTCTCTCAAGAGGTGAGAAGATAAAGCTAAAACCACATCACTCACGCTGTGCCAAGACGTGCAATGGGATGTGGAATGGAAGTGAGATGTGGAATGGAAGTGAGATGTGGAATGGAAGTGAGATGTGGAATGGAAGTGAGATGTGGAATGGAAGTGAGATGTGCAATGTAAGTGAGATGTGGAATGGAAGTGAGATGTGCAATGTAAGTGAGATGTGGAATGGAAGTGAAATGTGGAATAGGAGTGGGACCTGGAATGGACTAAGAAATGGACAAGGACTAAACCTCAACGTGTCTGACTGACTGAGGAGATATGTTAGGAATGACTTTGTGACGGTGTGTGTGTGTGTGATACACCCACCCTCCCTCCCCCCACCCTGCCCCCACCCATCGCTCTCGGTCTCCGAGTGAGTTGCTCGCTCATCTCATTTGCTGACGGGATGCATGGGAGCGCCGGAGTACCAATGAGAGTTGCTGTCTGTGACCCCGCCCCCCAGGGGCAGGGCTATGTATGGTTGGCGGGCGCCGCCACTCACAGCAGGGTAGACGTGCCCGACCGATTCCCCCGTGCGGCCGATGTGAATCTCGTCGTCGTCGTCCTCTGTGGTTTTGCGGTAGACCGGGTTGTCGAAATTCATGCTCTTGGTATTCCTCCGGCGCCAGTTACGCCACACGAGGTAGCCGGCTGTGCAGAGGACGCCGATGACCACTGTGGCAAGGATAGGAACTGCATGACACGAACACACGGCGACACACACACACACACAGACGGCGGGAGCGTTAACACAGCCAGGGGAGATGGAGCGCCACTGTAGCACACAGACTTACTGGGCATTCGGTCGAACACACATCAAGCGATCCGTGCACACACACGACACAGTTGGAGAGAAAAACACGGGCACACACACGACAGAGTCGGAGAAAAACAAGGGCACACACACGACAGAGTCGGAGAGAAAAACAAGTGCACACTAAAAACACAGAAGAAAACAGCCGAACAACAAACAACACACCGGGGTATTCTTCACACAGAGGACCACTTGGTATTCCCATCCATTCACGGCTTCCAGGGGCGGTATTCCAGGAAAGTGGAAGATGGGGGGAGGGGCTGGGTTGGGAATACAAGTTAAAGACTAAGCGCGCCTCGGTTCTGGCTGCCGTTTTTTCCAGGCCTAATTTCCCCATCAGCCTGTTTATGGCCGTGTTCCCATGGTAGAGACGCTCTAATTGGTCTATTGTTGGGGGGGGCACTGGAGAAGATTCCCTGATTGGTCCTAAATCTAGACTAGAGAAACCCCTTGGTCTCATGGAAACACTCAATTGGCTTTATTTTTCATCTCAATCAGCCTTTCTCTCTAAACAGCGTGACTTTGATGCTCTCCAGCAAAAAGAGGGATAATTAACCATTTAAATCCATGTGGATAAATACAACAGGGGGGGGTAGGACGCCTTTAATCGGGCTGGGATTTGGGAGATCTTGCTTCTCAAGACTCAATTAAAAGCATAACGCAGGCTAGCTAGACGAAGGTCATTTACACACTCAGTTAATCACCAGAGAGACAAAGCAGAGGTCTCTCCTGAAGTATCAGTACCTCCATCTTAAGCCAAAGGCCTGAATTCTGTAGACTATTAATCACCAAAGCCTAAGCCCTGTAATATTCATGCACACGTTATTTAGGGCTCTTCTCATTTACAGTACAGCATGTTGTCACATCTGCTTCCGAAGCTTATTGGAGCAGATCTGAATGGGAAACACGTAACCAGGGCAAAGCTTGTACTGGTTTGGGCGAAAAACTAGGTCAGTTTAAATGTACAACATGTTAGATGGATATTGTTTATCATTCTAAGCAGGACCTTCATTGTGGGTTTAGAGAACACACACACACAGACACACACACACACAGACACACAGACACACAGAGACAAAGGCAGAGACACAGGCAGGGACACAGGCAGAGACACAGGCAGAGACACAGGCAGGGACACAGGCAGGGACACAGGCAGAGACACAGGCAGGGACACAGGCAGAGACACAGGCAGAGACACAGGCAGGGACACAGGCAGAGACACAGGCAGAGACACAGGCAGGAAGGACAGAGAAGCCAGCAGAAGCAGACATGCTTTATGACACCTCAGACTGGCACTCACCGATGGGAATCACAATGCCCAGAATCGCCACGGTTACGTTGTTACCTAGGAAGAAGTGGTCATTACCAGCTGAGAAAGGAGAGAGAGAAAGAGAGGAGAGAGAGGAGAGAGAGAGAGGAGAGAGAGAGGAGAGAGAGAGAGAGAGAGGAGAGAGACAGAGAGAGAGAGGGAGAGAGAGAGAGAGAGAAAATGGAAGAAAGCACAATGACAGAAAGGTTAGACATAAAAAGAAATCTTTCTTTTTTCTCTGCTAATGTGCCAGTGCCCTCTGGTGTTCCCTCCTCCCATCCCTTAAAATGGCCTCTTGTCTGGGTGGATCTCAGGCGTTCTCTAGCCATTCAAATCCAACAGTTAGCCACCCTAATCAACCAGATATAACAGAGCCTGGGTGATGAACACGACAGATCGCTACGGCCAGATGCTGACATGCCTCCAGATCATGAACAAGAAGAGTCAGACGTCCAGGCACACACACACACACACACACACACACACACACACACACGCTATGCAAACTGCAGGAGAATCATTGTATGGTAGTTTGTGTCTCTGCAAAAGTAAAGGTTCTGCGGTTCCTGGAGTATATGAGTGACACTCAATAGGTCCAGAGACGCCAAAGAGTTTAATCGAATCTTATTCGATGGTCTTATGAAAGAACCCGAACCAAAGGCACTGAAATAATGGAAATAAAAGCCCAGAGAAAAAGACAGAATTTCATTACAGAATCCGATCATCGGGGAAGGATTTAGCAATAAAACCAAAAACATTCACACTGAAATAGCCGATTGCAACCGTCCCAGTGTGCAAGGACATCATGTCTAAAATATAGAATTAATTGTGACTTGATTTAAAAAATAAAATAAGCATAACTTTATTTAACACTACATGACAAAAAAATGGAAAGCCGTTAAATAATATTGCAAGAAATTGATTAAACGGGTAGAAAACACATCTTTAAAAAAGTTTCGACATGAAATCAAGACGATAAAAAAAGATAATGCATTTGTGAAATAAAAGAATCCTATACAGTGAATCTTGTCCTTAACTGAGCATGTGCAGAGTGAGTGTGATCATTCGACCTTAATTCTGTTTGGATCGTTCCGTTTCCCTCGACCCGTTCCGTTTTCCTCCCCTACAACCCCCGGGGTTAATCTCTCTCTGTCTGAGGGTCTGAGCATTTATCAGAGTGTTTTATCCCCAAGTGTGTCGCTACATCTCCGCTATTTCTCTCTCCTCTTTTAGTTGCGGTGATGTCGCTTCCAGTGCCGCGTACAACCAAATGCATCACGCGTGCAAACCCGGAACTCTACGCCGCGCATCGACACGTGTCCTGTGGGTTTGGGGAAGCGGAACGCCGCTCCTGTCGTTTCCCATTTTCTCCATGTCTCTCTCCCCCGCCTCCAGGACTGTTAATTGTGTGCCAGTAGGACGCTTCGCCGTCATTATCGGAACATGCTTCTGCTTCTGAAGTCTAGTTTGTCGGTTAGGGGACCACCCAGAGCGTTGAGCATCTCCCCCTTCCTCTGTCTAAAACACCCGGTTATTCATTTCCTCTCCCATTTCTTATTCTGCTTCTATTATATTCTGTCAGCTCTCTAAACTACCTCGGTTCTCTCCATCACATAACTACTATTAATTTATCCCATATTTTTCTCTTCTCAGTTTACCCCTCTATCTTTTAGTCCCACCCGCAGCCCTTATACAGTCTTTAAATTCTAGGGAGTCTTCAGAGGTGCTAAGTGGTTGGTCTGACCTGTATGGTCCCACCATGAATTTTATTATAGAACAGTGTGCTGCTTATCTCTAATAGACACAACCAGCCAGACGGAAATAACGCCACATACTCATCAGTATTCAACGGTAGCGTGTGTGAGTTCACACCAAAGTACCAACACAGTGCAGTTAAACATTACATATCTTAGTTGAAGTCACAATCCGTCTCCTTGAGTTGTATTGTCTTGGGCTTTTGGTACTGCACATTAGGCCTTGTCCCAAAATGTTTTGTTCTTCATCGTCCGATTTGGTATACAACCAACATATTTTCCAGATTAATACATATTAATAAGTATTATATAACATATTTATGGACATTTCTGGATACTACAGAGCAAACAATTTACATAGTGCCCATTTAAGTTTACAGAACTTGGTTTAACGCTGGTGAAAGCACTAACAAGCTATCCATATCTTTAATTAAAATGAATCTAAATGTCGTTGAGAAGAAACTGTATATTTTAATAAAAACGTTCAAGACAAAAAAGTGAAGGGAATATCTTTTTCTTGGGACTTCAGATGTGTACACAACTGTAAATCTAAAAACCCTCTCAAAAATCACAGTGACTGTCATTACACTCTCTGGGCAGACAGGGGGCGCTCTGTCACTTGGTCAATATTGGTGAATACTGAGTGTTTTTTTTGCCTCTGTAGTCGAAACTCAAACATGCACAACTATATGCACGCTATATACAGTGTTAACTGAGCTTTTCTCCAGCCAGTTTCGCTGAGTGTTTTAATCTAATGCACGCTGAAAGAGCCCAATGTAAGTGGCCTAAGATGAATCATTGATTTCCACTAACTCTCTGAGAATGGTGTGTCAATGTAGTGGTTTATCTATTCTGCTTTTCGTCATTCCAGCACTCAGTTTTCCTCAGACACGCTTTCATTGTTACAACATAAAACCGGTGTTATCTTTGTCGTTTAAAAATACATGGCTTGGTTCAATTTTCGTTTCAATGTACGCTGTTCATGAGCTGTCACTGCCAAAGAAAGTTAATCGAACTGTGGGAGAACTAAATGAAAATCAGGATGGAGAGAGAGAGTAAGGGAGAGAGCTAAGGGAGAGGAGAGGAGGAGAGAAGAACCAGGTACATGAGGAAGACTGAAGTTAAGACAGGACAATCGGCCAACTGCCAAGTTGAACTGACAATTCAACCACAGCAGACTGAGGAAAAAATATCTTGAGGACAAACACACACATCCAAACACACACACACACACACATACAAACACACACACACACACACACACACACACAACACACACACACACACCCAAACACACACATCTAAACACACACACACACACACACACACATACAAACACACACATCCAAACACACACACACACACACATCCAAACACACACATCTAAACACACACACACACACATCCAAACACACACACACACACATCCAAACACACACATCCAAACACACACACAAACACACACACACACACACATCAAAACATACACATCTAAACACACACACACACACAATAGGGCCACTTACAGCGATGTGAGAGGTTAGCGTTATCTCTCTGGATGTTTTTCGGGGGAAGGGGGGGCCCGTGCGTGGAGCCAGACCGAGGGCCGGGGGTGGAGGTGCTAGGCCACGCTGTGGTGGACGAGGAGGTGGAGGGAGGCGTCCTCCATGAAGCCGTGGTCCTGGGGGTGTGAGGAGGGGCAGACGTCGTGGGAGCTGTGGGTACGGGTGGCTCGGCGGTTGAGGTGGTGCGAACAGCTGCCGTCGTGGTGGTACCAGCAGGTGTGGTGGAAGTAGTTTGGGTGGTGGTCGTCGGGGTTGTCGTGGTTGTAGTCGGTGCCGGCGTGGTGGTGGTCGTGGTGGTGGTAGTGGTAGAAGCTGCCGTCGTGGTGGTGGTCGAAGCTGCTGTGGTCGTGGTGGTGGTGGTATGGGCTGTTGTGGTGGACTTGGGTTTAACTGCAAGGAAAGGAGAATACAAGAACGGTACATTCAGCTGAGTGACGTCGCCAGGGACCCGACCCAGGTTTGGATTAGTGAGATGTGAGACAACTCAAAGTTTCCCCCGGACTCAGAAGTTTGGAAAATACTGGTGTCGTGCCAGCTAGCGAATACAAGTTGGGAAAATACTGGTGTCGTGCCAGCTAGCGAATACAAGTTGGGAAAATACTGGTGTCGTGCCAGCTAGCGAATACAAGTTGGGAAAATACTGGTGTCGTGCCAGCTAGCGAATACAAGTTGGGAAAATACTGGTGTCGTGCCAGCTAGCGAATACAAGTTGGGAAAATACTGGTGTCGTGTCGTTGGGAAAATACCAGCTAGCTAGAATACAAGTTGGGAAAATACTGGTGTCGTGCCAGCTAGCGAATACAAGTTGGGAAAATACTGGTGTCGTGCCAGCTAGCGAATACAAGTTGGGAAAATACCGGTGTCGTGCCAGCTAGCGAATACAAGTTGGGAAAATACTGGTGTCGTGCCAGCTAGCGAATACAAGTTGGGAAAATACCGGTGTCGTGCCAGCTAGCGAATACAAGTTGGGAAAATACTGGTGTCGTGCCAGCTAGCGAATACAAGTTGGGAAAATACTGGTGTCGTGCCAGCTAGCGAATACAAGTTGGGAAAATACTGGTGTCGTGCCAGCTAGCGAATACAAGTTGGGAAAATACTGGTGTTGTGCCAGCTAGCGAATACATTATGTATATTTATTTGGTTTCTTTTCATTCCGTGAGTGACTGCAGGCTCCCCTTTCTGATACAAAAAAGTACAAAATCTGCAGTGCAGTCAGGCTGCCTGGAGACCTACACTCCCCCTCTCTCTCTCCCTCTCTCTCTCCCTCTCTCTCTCTGCTCTCTCTCTCTCACTCTCTCTCTCTCACTCTCTTTCTGACCCTCTCCCTCCCTTTATTTCAGTCCCCCTCTCTGTCTCTGTCAGGACAGCACTGCGACATGCCATAGCCATCTCACCTGTGTACCTCCAGACGAAGAGTAATAAAAACATTAACGCAGCGGTCACACAATAGAATAAGCTACGCGATATAATCACTTTCACAATAGCATCAGCCACGTAATATAATCAGGCGTACAGCAGCAGCCATCACACAATAGGATCAGTTTTCAAAGGAAGGATGAAAGGAGAAATGAAATGAGAAATAAGAAAAGCCGGACGGAGAACGACGGGAACCAACGGGCCCAGATGGACCGTGAGCGGAGACGGGGAATGGGACCGGCGGATGAAACCTGACAACGAGCTGCGGTCTGTGAGAGAAGTGATGTGGCGATTTACCCGGTTTACCTGCGACACAGCGTCTCATGTCAGGTCCGAGCTCCATGTCGTCCGGACAGGCACAGGTGTATTTGGGGGAGTGGTCTGTGATCTGCGGAGCTTTGAGACAGAGGTACTCACAGCCCCCGTTAGGTAGGCGGCCGACGCTACAGCTGTCTGGAGCTGGACGAGAAGAAGAAACATGTCGCACATTAGTCTTTGTTACACATACTGAACTAGTACCACCTAGCACACATCGTATCAACAAATCCTAGGTCCTAAGTGTTTCTCACTCTCTCACCTTTGGGTTGTCTCAGTTCGTGGAACACGACCACATCAAGTGGGTTGTTCAGGTGTTCTGCCAGCTTAGCCACGCCACGCCCAGTCAGCCGGTTGACGCTGTAGATAGCAGCAGCCTCCAGATCAGTCCAGTACACAAGGTCCTTAGAGAGAGAGAGAGAGAGAGAGAGAGAGAGACGGGATTAGACACCCAGTCCTGTGATGTGAGAGGGACGGGAGACTGGCGTGAGTTCTGGGAAGGCTCGCTCCAAATGGTGTGCCAATGAGCAGGATCTGTCGTTGGAATGCCCGCAGACACAAATCTCCCATCTTTATTCCATCACCCTGTTACTGCAGGGATTGTTCTGAACGGCAGCGTGTATTTGAGTTTGATTTGGCCCGACCGAAATGTATTTGAGTTATAGTTCCGCTAACGAGCCACGCTCCCTGTAACAGTTGCATTATCCGCCAGCTTTATTGGCCCAAATGGAGAAATAGCATCTGGTAAAATGAGCCGTGGTTAAATCTATGCCGGGAGATCCTGAAGCAACCCAGACGCCCGGTTCTCTAGAGCGCCTGACAATAGGAGTCATTGACCTCCATCAGTGCATGTAATGGCTTCACCCTGTGCCAGCGAGGCTATCCAGACGAGGCCCACAGGACACACCTGACGTACACCTCTATTTACACCCTTTCATTACTTCGTCCTTCATATCTCTCTCCTAGACCCGGGCTCTCACTCCTCAACATGCCTCCTCCCTCTCTCTCCCTCCCTCCCTCCCTCTCTCTCTCTCTCTCCCTCTCTCTTTCTATCCCTGCCCCTCTCTCCTCTCCCTCCCCCTCTCTCCCTCCCTCTCTCTCTCCCTCCCTCTCTCTCTCTCCCTCTCTCTCTCCCTCTCTCTCTCTCTCTCTCCCTCTCTCTTTCTATCCCTGCCCCCCGCGCTCCTTTTCTCTCTGATGCCTCTTCATCATCCTCTCTGGTGATATCATAGCAGCATGAGCGGGGGATGAGGTGATGGTTTCGTGGTTGCTGTGGCAACCACGGCTCTATCTGCCTCTATAAGCAGTTGTGAAACAGGGAAACGGGAGAGATACAGAAGATGGAGTTAGAGATGGAGAGACAGACAGACAGGGGGATATACAGACGACCTGGAGAGACCGACCGGGGGAAAGGGAGAGACGGATGCATTTAGTTAAAGACAGACAGGGATAAAGAGATTGAGGATAATTGAGAGCCAGAGAAGAGGACTACACTGGTTCAGCAACACAGCGTGTTCAGGCTAAGCCCCCTCCGTTACTCTGACAGTAAACGGGGGTTTTGTTTACGAAGCCCTGTGCTGTTAAAGGTCAGCCGTTGGAGCGTCTCAGTGCGCTACCTGAAGAGCCTTTTGTTTCTCTGACAATCGCTCTTCGTTTTTAAAAATGCCCCCCCCAACCCTGCTTTATTCGCCATTCTTCTCTTTTTCGGGGACTCGATTTGAGTGACCTTTTTAAAGCATGACACGAGTGCAAACATCATATAACAGCCAAATCCCCTGGGGAACCATCCTTCCTCCAAACTGCCACCCTGCCATCATCATCATCCTCTGTTAGTCTCTTTGTTTGACATGTTCACAGGACACAGGTATACAGACACTGTTTAAATAAGGCCTTTATTTGTTGAATCGCGGCGGAGAGAAAATACCAAAAGTGCCAAGCTGTCCTCAAGGCCAAAGACGTACGTTTGAACACATTTTTACGACATCATTCCAGATGTGTAATTTCAACATTTCAACATGTGGAAAATAGTGACAACAACGGAACGTTCTAGAATTAGTAGGCGTGTCTTAACTTCTGACCCGGACACTGTGCCTCAACTCGTTTGACTGGAAAATAAACAAGACTTCAAAGCCCATTTTTCGTGTTTAACTACGGGCAGTTTTTCCTTGGTTTGGCAGTACGTGCTCCCTACAGATAAGCAAGCTGTCTGGATCAGCAGTACACACTCACACGCCGACAACAACAGATTAGGAAGGATATTCATCTGTCAGTCACACAAATGTTCTCCAACCCACCCCCGTACACCGCTGGCCTCTGTCTGTCTGTGTCCAATCTCCATCTCTCTCGATCAAAGCCCGCCGGTCTCTGGTCCACTCTATTTCACATTACCTGGCGTCTCCTCGCACCTCGTGTCACCGGGGCAGTGACTCGCGCTTCACTATGTCTGGCTGTCTCTTCTGTCTTCTCAGTACCACAAAACACAGATGGGTGAGAGAATACTGATTGTGGTTCCATACAGCAGACAGCAGAGAGCCCTTTCGGAGAACTGGGAAGTAGAACACCTACAGCCTTCGATCCTCTAGGGCCCTGGGGTACTTCAGACCGTGGCCTGGTTTCCAGCGACTGCTATAAACATTCTGGATGCTTAGTGAAGGACACCATGGAGGACAGTCATCGAGAAAAGACTGCGTGTGTTAGAACATCTGCTGCCTCACGGAGCCTGGGATAGTTGTCTGTTTAACACACTAATGTCATCCTCTGGACATTATGGATTTCCCCTCTGTCTGTCCTCCTTACTCCCCTCCTCCTCCTCCCTCCTGTGCTCCTAACTTCCTCCAGCTACAGTATTTGCCCCTGATCCCTTCACAGTCGTTACCTCGAAGACGGTTAGCGCAAACGGGTGCCCCAGGTGGTCTTGGGAGCTCAGCAGCACTTTGCGGTTGTCTCCGTTCAGGTCAATGCTGGAGAGCAGGTGCAACTTGGAGTCCACCCAGTACAGGCGTCTGTTGGATAGATCTGGAGTTTGGACAGGAGAGAAAGAGGGAGAAGATGGAACACGATGGGGAGATTGAAATGAAAAGGAGATCAGAGAACAGAGAGCAAGAGAGAGAGAAGAGTGGTCAGAATAACATACTCCACAACACTGCGTCAGAGAGTAACGAGAAATAAACCGGATGTGGTGAGTGTTGGTGCGAGTTCTGTTCCAGGAGACAATCAATCATGTTTCAAAGCAGAGCCCCTCCAGTCAGACAGAATGGAGAAGTAATTAGAAGGTGGCCGGTTCAGTCTCCGACTGGGGAAAAGGCCTACTTCCTAAATGGCTAAAGGACCTCCACTTAACCTCTCTGACTGAAAATCAGTGGTCTTCAGAAAGGTATGAGAATTTATAGAAATATATTTTTTATTTGAATTTTCAAATGTTGTGTTGTTTTTCTTCCCTTTGTATTGTTTTAACCGTCTGCAATGAATCCATATTTTCGTTTGGTTTGTGAAGACTAGAGAAAATGGGGAAAAGAAAATAAAATCTGATCAGTGTTTCTCTAGGGTCTCTATCAGCTTGCTAGTAATAGCTAGCGCTAGACCCTGTGCAGAATACATCTCATTAAGCAGTCATCTTAGAATGACATTACAACTATTGTAGAGGGGGGCAAACTTGGATTAGGCTTTCCAGAAGGGTCACATAGACACAACAAAACTAAAACTCTACCTAGAAGACCAACATCACAAACTACACTCTAATGTATTCGTCCTCTTGCTCAGTTGTGCACCAGGACCTCCCACTCCTCTTTATATTCTGGGTAGAGACAGTTTGCGCTGTTCTGTGGAGAGTAGTACACAGTGTTGCATAGGATTTTCCGTTTCTTGGCAATTTCTTGCATGAAATACCCTTAATTTCTTCAAAAATGTATGGATGATTAAAAAAAGGTGAATGTTTCTGGCCATTTTGAGTCTGTAATCAAACAGATACTCAACTAGTCCAATATATGGACAGTTCTACCGCTTGTATAATCAGTGAAACAGTATCCAGCTGTGCCAACATAACAAATGCCGGTTCTAATAATCAATTAGCCTTCTCAAATAAAAACTTGGATTAGCAAACCCAACATGCCGTGACAACACAGGACTGATTGGTTCTTATAATGGGTCCATTACAGAACAGCTGATTCCAGCTACATTAGTCCTTTACAACATAAACAATGTCTACACTGTATTTCTGATCAATTCACTGTTATTTTATAGCACAAAAGAATTACGAAAACGTATTTAGTTGTTTCAAAGTGATGCCCAACTTTTCAACTTTTTTTAGTGTCTGGATCAGGTAATGCCGTCCTCTTAATTCACAGCCTCACGTCTCTCCACTCACACCATCAACCATTCTGCTTCGCTATGGGCCCGCACGCTGTGAAATAGATGACTGGGGGAAAATAATCCCAGATTTCTTTTCACAGAAACCAAATTAGCCAGCCAGCGTTACTCTCTCACTCTCATTTTTCAATTAAACCATGAAGGGATCTATTGGCGTGGGTCGTAGTTGTTGACACTGTCAGAGCGAGTGGAAAATAATATTAGAATAACAACAGAATAGAATTAAATAGAATTAATAACACAAGTCAAACTTAAATGCAGAAATTGAAGCAGGCATCATAAACAGGTTTTAAATGGATTGAGGCGTTTTGGGTAAAAAGACAACGTTGTTCGTGATCTCTGGTTGTCCTTTCCATAGCAACGGGTCACAAGTCCAGTGTGACCCGGTTCAGTCTTACCCTGTCCAGTCTGACCTGGTCCAGTCTGACCCGGTCCAGTCTTACCCTGTCCAGTCTGACCTGGTCCAGTCTGACCCTGTCCAGTCTTACCCTGTCCAGTCTGACCCGGTCCAGTCTTACCCTGTCCAGTCTGACCCGGTCCAGTCTTACCCTGTCCAGTCTGACCCGGTCCAGTCTTACCCTGTCCAGTCTTACCCTGTCCATTCAGACCCGGTCTAGTCTTACCCAGAGTGATGCCATTTGGCCATTCGATCCGGTCCGACACCAGTACCTGGCGGTCCACTCCGTTCATGCCTGCCTTCTCTATTTTGGCCTGAGTCCCCCAGTCCGACCAGTACATGAACCTAGAACGAAGAGAGACGCGGGTTAGACAGCACCGGGTTAGACAGCACCGGGTTAGACAGCGCCGGGTTAGACAGCGCCGGGTTAGACAGCGCCGGGTTAGACAGCAACGGGTTAGACAGCGCCGGGTTAGACAGCGCCGGGTTAGACAGCGCCGGGTTAGACAGCACCGGGTTAGACAGAACCGGGTTAGACAGAACCGGGTTAGACAAACCCGGTTAGACAGCACCGGGTTAGACAGAACCGGGTTAGACAGCACCGGGTTAGACAAAACCGGGTTAGACAGCACTGGGTTAAACAGCACCGGGTTAGACAGCACCGGGTTAGACAGCGCCGGGTTAGACAGAACCGGGTTAGACAGCACCGGGTTAGACAGAACCGCCACAGTTACAGAGACGACAACGGCCGGAAACTCAGCAGAGAGGGAGCCCGTCACTCCGTCACCACAGACGAGACAAATTCAAGACGGCCGTGGCCAGCAGGGCGGCGGTGTTCAGTAAGCAAGTGTAACACGTGGACCAGGGAGGACAGTTAGCCAATGTACTCTGCTCTTCCTGTACTGAGGAACCAAAAGCAGCCAGGATGAGCTCATTTGCATGTTGCTCATTTGCATGTTGCTCATGGTTCTCTAGCTCAGTAATGTGGTGGAATAAAATAACTCCCTCTCACTCCTCCCCCTCTCACCCCTCAGCCTCTCACCCCTCAGCCTCTCCCCCCTTCCCCTGTGACTCCTCCCCCTCTCACCCCTCAGCCTCTCACCCCTCCCCCTCCTCCCCCTCTCACCCTTGTCGTGGATCCACAGCAATGGACCGTGGTTCGCTAAGCTCCGTGTCAATCAGGACCCTCCTTTTCTTGCCATCTCCCGTGGCGACAGAGATGCTCTTGTCTCCGGAGTCGGTCCAGTAGATGTTCTTGTGGACCCAGTCCACGGCCAATCCCTCTGGAGAGCTCAGAGCGGTCTGGATCAGAGTCACCTGTTGGGCCGAATCACTGGCCGTGTTGATGTACGCACTGTGGAGACAGACAGGGAGGATTACAGACACACGACAACAGATCACTCTGTATTACCGCAAACAGGTGAACGATACACACCACCTGGACATTACACACCACCTGGACATTACACACCACCTGGACATTACACACCACCTGGACATTACACACCACCTGGACTTTACACACCACCTGGACATTACACACCACCTGGACATTACACACCACCTGGACATTACACACCACCTGTACATTACACACCACCTGGACATTACACACCACCTGTACATTACACACCACCTGGACATTACACACCACCTGGACATTACACACCACCTGTACATTACACACCACCTGGACATTACACACCACCTGGACATTACACACCACCTGGACATTACACACCACCTGGACATTACACACCACTTGGACATTACACACCACCTGGACATTACACACCACCTGGACATTACACACCACCTGTACATTACACACCACCTGGACGTTACACACCACCTGTACATTACACACCACCTGGACATTACACACCACCTGGACATTACACACCACCTGTACATTACACACCACCTGGACATTACACACCACCTGGACATTACACACCACCTGTACATTACACACCACCTGTACATTACACACCACCTGTACATTACACACCACCTGGACATTACACACCACTTGGACATTACACACCACCTGGACATTACACACCACCTGTACATTACACACCACCTGTACATTACACACCACTTGGACATTACACACCACCTGTACATTACACACCACCTGTACATTACACACCACTTGGACTTCCTGGAGATGCCCTAACAAGGTGATACATAAAACAAATGTCCCAAACGAGTTAAGCTTAGATGAGCGTTCAGTCAGCTTATCAATAGATCATTACTGGTGACCAAGTATATGGAGTGGTCTTCTATCCTTCTCTATGGATGTCACTTTGAGCAGCACCACTGCTGATAGGTTGACGCCGCCACAGGGGAGGGACTCTCCAGGTCATTATTATCCAGAAAGGAACACCTTAACCTAGTGTGTCTTTAACAACTCCTGCACGCTTGTGAAAACCTGCCGGTAGAATGGGTCTGTCTCTTTTGATCAGCGGAGAACATAGTGAGCCTCTGGTCTCCAACAGGAGGACGTCTCTGAGTGGTCGAGCTGAGCACAGACCCAGCGGCTTCACCATGGGACATTACTCTGTAACAACTACCTGCCCGCGCGATGGTTGTTAGAACCGGAACGCTTGGTCCCAAATGGCACCCTGGTACAAGACAGACGGTGTCTGGGAGAACTGAGGAGAACTGAGGAGGAAGGTGTTGAATAAGCACACGGAAAAGGCTGTGAGAGCTGGGAGCACATTGGCAGAGACTGATTGGATAGACATAGTGAGAACACAGATACATAGAGAGAGAGAGGGGGGAGAGAGAGGGGAGAGGGGGAGAGAGAGAGTGGGAGAGAGAGAGAGATGGAGAGAGAGAACGTGAGAGATAGGGGGAGAGTGATAGGCGAGAGAGAGATGTATAGGAGAGACAATGTAAGCAGATTGTGTCACTAATTAGCCGCGGTTTGGTTTATTTATTGTTTAGCTCCGATGTCTTTTTTATTGAAGCAGGCAGAGTGCCGGGATGTATCGACCAACATGCTAATGCCACTATTAACTGACCATAACATAATGAGGATAAAGACGGGTACGGGATGGGTGACAGTCAGCTCCCTAACCTCATCCCGCCTTCCCAGAGAACTGACGGGAGTTAAGGCTGTTACACAAATAAACAGAAACAGGAGGCAAGAGATACGACCACAGCTATTATTCTGAAATAACTTCTGAATGGTCATGCTTCCGTCTGAATAGGAGTCCAGTCTGCACCAATCAACTCATATTGTCTGTTATAACATGTGATACGAACAGCTGTGCAGGTGGGTTTGGCTGGCATGGATAGTCGAACATTGATCTCAAAACGACACACGTCATAATATTGTTATTTTGTGTAAATGGATATTTAATTATTTCATGAATCCATATTAAAGCAGTTATATCTACGAGGTGGTATACAGTTTAAATCAGTTCTACAACTCTATACAGTAATGACGGCAAAGTCTCCAAATTGGAAATGGTTTCCCCGATGTGTCCTTTACAGAAGACTGTGATTCAGCTTAGTATTTCATGTTAACGAGTGAATTGAGACAGTTCCTTATTTAAAGGTAATTTTCTTTCTCAGCAGGGAGTGGTTTATCTGTTACATATGTTTGTCTGTGTCAGTTACACACGTTTGTCAGTTACACATGTTTATCTGTTACACATGTTTGTCAGTGTCTGTTACACACGTTTGTCTGTTAAACACGTTTGTCTGTTACACATGTTGACAGCCAACTAACACACAAGCTATCACTTCACCGGAGCATTTATAAACGATCACCTCTCTGCCATTTTGAACTCTTTCGACCACATAGACAGTAAGACCACGATGACTCATTTCCACAGTCGCCTAATTACCGGGCATTACCCGAAATGTCTAACACGACCTTGAATGTCAACCGATTGTTGCCGCGTCCCGTGTCTTCTCCGGGCGCCGAACGTCATAAATAACGAGGTCATTACTCAGGAGGGGGAATTAGAGGCGGCGTATGGCCCCGCTGAGATGATTTAGTGACATAACCTCCTCGTCCAGTTGTCTGGCAGGACTCAGGGCGACACCGTCGAGAAGAGGACAGCGGGCAACGCGTTCTGGGCGCACGGACACGTGGAAATGCGGAGCGACGCCAGTGGGCGAAGGACAAACGGGCCCCTCCCACTGTTATCGCAGGAGCGCTTCTGTGTTGTCCCGTGTGACGGTCGAAAGACGAAAAACCCTGGAGACAATAGAGGAGCACGGAGAGGGAGATGAAGGTGAACTCGTCTCATCTGACGGGACGACGTGTCGCAAATGACCTTCATTAGCCTATCACAAAGCACACGGGCATTGGCTAGATTGGCTTGGTTTATTAACGAGATGGTTGTGATAAAACGTTAGCCTGGTAATTGAGAGGATAATTAAAAGGACTCTGCATTTAGCGTCGCGGACGGTTCGCTGTTTTAGCTTCCGACTTGTATTGTGAAGTGGCCGGCTCAGGCTGGAGGTGAAACGCGAAGCGGCGCTCGAGTTGAGTCTGGCAGGATTTTAATTAGCTAAAAGATTGCAAAAATGACGAATAATGAACTCAGTGAGGTCACCGCCACCGAATAATACAGACACTCCCACTAGGACTGACTCTGCCAGGCTCAGAAGCGCCGTTAGCAACAGCCTGACGACGAGGTTACAAATGAACAAGCTGAATTCCAACACTGAATGACTGCTGAGTAAAGTTCTCACTCTCTGCACACAGCCTGACAGAAACAGAAGCTTCATGCCTGTTTGCGTAACCTCCAGTAGCTCTCACTAGCACCCTCAACAGGCCAGCGGTGTTCCCACTCCGAGAGGCGAGACAGGAAACATAACATATAGGGAATAACAACCCCAACATATTCCCACACACAGCAGATGGGTGCAAGCTCAGTGTGAGTGTCTATGTGTGCGTGTGTGTGTGTGTGCATGAATGTGTGTGTGCGTAAATATGTGTGTGTGTGTGTGTGTGCCTGAATGTGTGTGTGAGCGTCACCTGTAGATCTTGCGATGATAGAGGTCACACCAGTATATCTTGTTGGTGTTAACGTCCACATCCAGGGCCACGGCGTTCTTCAGAGTAGGGACCACCTGGGTGTACTCCTTCTTCAGCAGGTCAATACGACGGATCTCGTGCCGATTGGTGAACATCAGATAGGGGCTCTTCCCTGCGAGGGAACAGGCAGAATGAGAAACCGTGGCGACGAAGGAATCGGAACGGAGAGAGGAAACCGTACCGGTGACAGAAAGGTGACGCCTCTTTACACGGAGACACTAAATGCCATCATGACAACGCTAACGTGAAGACAAGCGGAAACCGATGTTGATTAAATACATACTAGCTGCCAATTCAAGAATTTTAACAGCATTATAAATATTTGATGTACGGCTGTTAATACAGACACAGCTTTATAGTTCATGTACTCTGATAATCTCACAAAGCACAGAGAGAGAACATGTAGCCACTCCTACTACGCACAAGTCTGTCTCCTCTCACCTTGACGGTATTAGAGAGTTTATCCTAGCCACTGTACATACATTTCATGTTAATGCTTGCCCTTAGTGGTTACGAGTCAGGGTATCTGTACAAGAAATGTGTGAAACCTGAGGATGAAAGAAGGGCTTGATGGAATACATTTGATTGGTTGATACTGATAGGCCAGGCATCTGTGCTCAACACGTCTTCATCGTATTGATAAAGATGATGATGAAGAGAGAATGTGGTCCAGACTACATACAGCACGTTGATCTATTCTTGGCTTCAAATGTGCCTCTGTGTATCTTTCTGTTTGAATGTCAAATACCCACAGAGAATTTGTAAACCATGCAAAAGACCAGGTTGAAAAAAAGTCCCTGACTGAATTCCGTGCCCTGTAGGTCAGCCTTTGAATTTGACCTCTAACATGGAACAGGTGAACTCACAAACAGGCAAACAAACAGTACCACAGCCTCTCCCGTATTACGCAGGGACGTTTCACCATATCTGCATACAAACATGCTTCATTTCCCTCCTGGCAAATCTGACAATTTGGTGCAAATGTTTTGTCCGATATACGCCAGAATTGTACTGATTATGGAAACTGAATCGTACTTCAAATAAACATTTGGTGATTGGTTAATATAGCAAGCCTGCAGTAATTGGTTAAGTAAGCTAGAGATGAAATATATGATATTATAGAAACTGTCTTCGGACGTCTCGCTGTCATAAATGCAGATTTCCTGCCCGTGTGCATAAAATGCAGACAAACATTCTCATGTTTGTAGAAAGTACACATTTAGCAATGATTCTCCACACGCGTGTTAAATGTGACCCTGGAGTGAAATATACACCAACATACACCAACACACACCAACACACACCAACACACTCACCTTACCTCTAAATCTGATCCTGGTAGATAAATGCTGAGCCACCCAGTCATCTCTTCTTAACATTATTTCATCTCATATGTCTCTTTATCAATCTTCCACTTCCTCTCATAACTTCCATCCCATCAGACAACGTTTTTTATCGCCAAACACTCACAACACTGCAAGACAAAGGGCTCATGCGACGAGGGTAAAACACAGTTATATAAGCCATCATTTGTCCAACTCCTCTACTCCATTTCTGATTCTTCCTGCCTGAGGTGATAAAGAGGAATTGTGCTCCAGACTTGGGCACGTTGTTCTATTCCTGTCATGAAACAGTGTTCCTGTGCGGTTCGCGTTTCAACGTCATCTACCCACGGCATATTTCTCCACAAAGAAAAAAATCGTGTGATTCATCTTTTTTTTTCGTACTAAATTCCCACACGGAACACAGAGCTGACGTTACCTTCTATATGACCTCCAAACACTCATAGACACACAAGAACAGATAACACAAAGACACACACATTTTCATGACTTTGCCCGGACAAAACACTGTTTTCCAGAACCCTGAACCCAAAAGCCTCCAAAAGCTAATCTTTCATTGGACAGCGGCTTTGTAGTTGCACACACAAACCCAGTCAGACAGACAATACCTCACCCATCTACCTCACCTCTCCTCCTCACCCCTCCACAAACACACACACACACACACACATCGATGAGTTCCACGGACCCAGACCCCCACGGGCCGCTGCACGAGGAGAAAATATTTTCACTTTCACTGCGAGTTAGGATTCAATCATTTTCGCTGTCTGCCAGATTTGTACCCATCAATTCCTGCCACTCTCACACTATGGAAGGAAGGAGAGAGGGAGAGAGGAACCAAGTGAGGGGCAGAGAGAGAGAGAGAGAGAGAGAGAGAGAGAGAGAGAGAGAGAGAAGTATAATATAGATAGAGAATAAGTGACAGCGTGCCCAGGGAGGAGAAACAGAAGGAGAGACAAACAAATAGTGAGTCATTCATTCAGAAACAGATGTTGACAGACAGAGTGAGGGAACAAACGACAGAAAGGAGGAGAGACAGATGAGGAAGAAGAAGAACAAAGAAGAGAGAGATTCTCTCTATCACCATAGCCCCTCCCCCCCAAGGCCCATCACTCCCCGGTTGTCACGGCAATAGAAAACCCCTGTGTGTGAGACATATGCGTGGGACAGGACGGTACATGTTCATTTTAATCTGGCATAACTGGACGATGGACGAAGTCGCGCAGTGGCTAACAGGATGGGCGAGGACAAACGCTCACGACGCCCTCGCTCCGTGACGACGACAGGCAGTCTAAGAGGATGGGGTTCTCACCCGGGTCGATGGGGAAATGTGGCCTGCGAGGATGAAAATGTCCACCTGAGCGAGCCCTAGCTGACCGGAAGGACGACAAAAGAAACGACAAATGTACATTCTCTACGGTAGGCAGCGGCTGAGGCATCAAGTCCTCCATCTCGCTGACGATAATCGACTTCAACGACTGTTGCCTGTCACACCCGTAATGCAGTTGTTCGGGACACAATCACGTCTCTCTCTGAGAAGCGCGACCGTTGTCTTGTCAGGCCAGGGCGTCCACGCCATTGTTATTTATAACGTCTGTGTACTTCCCCTGCTGACACAGTCAACATGACAGGTTAGGATCCGAGCGAGTGCAGGTTGTCTGAACCCATCCAGGCCCCGGTGCCGTGGCGCCTCGGTTCTGGTGTCATACTGACGAACTGGGGCGTCGCTAAATCGAGGCGCTGCATTACGGCGATTGGTTTGCAGCTCATCTTTACAGGCGCTGAGAGGTGAAACCGTCAAAGCAAAACTGCAATCCTCAATACATTTGAATACAGATTGAGATTGATGAAAATAGATTAAGAACTGCTCGCATGATGTGGATACACACACACGCGCACACAAACTAACACGCACGAACACACAGAAACAAACAAGCACAAACACACAGAAACAAACAAGCACAAACACACAGAAACAAACACGCACAAACACACCCACGCATACGTCAAGTAGTACAATTAATTTGCAAGACGGACATCATGTAGCAACGTTATGTAGCAACTTAATAAATCAAACACTGGAGCGAGAATAAACCGTCCAAAAAGCATTTCAGATCCAGCATCTCAGAGGCATTCAAGTTAAGAAAATACTCTGACATCGTCAGTGAGCGAGGAAAAGCGGCAAACTCGTTGGAATAAGAA
>CM055761.1:1573489-1575989 GCA_029465975.1 Dallia pectoralis | reverse complement strand
TAGAACTCATTAGTATTTGAATGAACGTGTTGAGCAGTACTGAATTAAATACTTGAAGTGCTCCCATTGATCGGTACTTCATGCCATTCTGGGCAATATCCAGTATCCCAGAAATCACACTGTTTAACGCCAAGACACTATTTTGTGGCATTAAGAAGGAACAAAGTGGCGAAGAAAAGACTGAATTAATGAAATAAACTGGGTAGCAGATGGGTTTGCGGTCAGATCACACCGGAACGGTTTAGAGAAACGCGATGTGAAATGCAATTACAGTCCAGGGCTCTGACCTAGTGACCTTCACCTCTACATCAATTACATCTCCCGGACACACAGCCCATGTCGAAGACATCTAGGTTTCCCTGTAGCCCCCGTCTCTGACTAACCTCACTGGCTGTCCAGATTAACCCCCGGCACGGCCAGGGTCCACGGTACAGGTAACGAGGCTAGCTCCCGGTTAGTAGACGTTGATAAGGAGCCGGCCCTGGCTAATAGAGCCCAAGTAAAGAGAGAAATGTCCAGTCGTCATGTCATCCAGTTTGATGTTCATTTGTAATGTATAGATTGATATATTCTGAGAGCCGTCACGGTGTCATGATCCAAATCCCACACTGTTCAGACATCCATGAGCGCACGTGAAGGCAGAGCGTAACGGCCGCACGCGCTCACAGAGGCAAACACACACACACAGGCAGACGTAACGGAGCACGCGCTCACAGAGGCAAACACACACACACAGGCAGACGTAACGGCGCACGCGCTCACAGAGGCAAACACACACACACAGGCAGACGTAACGGCCGCACGCGCTCACAGAGGCAAACACACACACACAGGCAGACGTAACGGCCGCACGCGCTCACAGAGGCAAACACACACACACAGGCAGACGTAACGGCGCACGCGCTCACAGAGGCAAACACACACACACAGGCAGACGTAACGGCCGCACGCGCTCACAGAGGCAAACACACACACACAGGCAGACGTAACGGCTGCACACGCTCACAGAGGCAAACACACACACGCAGGCAGACGTAACGGCGCACACGCTCACAGAGGCAAACACACACACGCAGGCAGAGCGTAACGGCCGCACGCGCTCACAGAGGCAAACACACACACACAGGCAGACGTAACGGCGCACGCGCTCACAGAGGCAAACACACACACACAGGCAGACGTAACGGCCGCACGCGCTCACAGAGGCAAACACACACACACAGGCAGACGTAACGGCCGCACGCGCTCACAGAGGCAAACACACACACACAGGCAGACGTAACGGCCGCACGCGCTCACAGAGGCAAACACACACACACAGGCAGACGTAACGGCCGCACGCGCTCACAGAGGCAAACACACACACACAGGCAGACGTAACGGCGCACGCGCTCACAGAGGCACACACACACACGCAGGCAGACGTAACGGCCGCACGCGCTCACAGAGGCAAACACACACACGCAGGCAGACGTAACGGCAGAGGCAAACACACACACACAGGCAGACGTAACGGCCGCACGCGCTCACAGAGGCAAACACACACACGCAGGCAGACGTAACGGCCGCACGCGCTCACAGAGGCAAACACACACACAGGCAGACGTAACGGCCGCACACGCTCACAGAGGCAAACTCGCATCTACTCCCGCACATCAACAATGACAATAAGATAGTGTTTAGCGCTTGCACCTAGAGTTAGCTTCTGTTCAGAACCTCACCCAGTAGCACAGACACACTTCGGCTGACTGGGTTTGGGTTCACAGCCGATGCTAAATGCCACTTATTCGCCTATTCACCTGTGAAGGCTCTGTGGAGTGAACAATGGGAGCACGACCAAACACCTCAGCCGTACCAAAAAGTGACATTATCACATGATTTACGTGTTGTGCAGAAACGGGTATGCTTGTATTTCAGTAGCACTTCCTGTGTGTGGGTGTGTACCTACGTCTTAGTCTTTATCTCTGAGTGTGTGTGTGTGTGTGTGTGTGTGTGTGTGTGTGTGTGTGTGTGTGTGTGTGTGTGTGTGTGTGCCACTGAGGCTAATTATAATAATAGGCAATTGGATTTGCGGCTAATTTAGCAGCAGAATGCTAATCATCTCCACTTCTACAATCGGAGCAATTAAATTACGTCAACAAATAAAGCCGAGACAATGACAGGATTAGACGTTCCCTGGTAGAGTGACCAACATTATGGGGTCTCTATCCCCCCACATGCAAAGGACATTTTAAAGGACAAGCAACATTAAAATTGCAATTAAAAATGTTTTTTATAATATTGATTTTAAAATGATGAATATTACTCTGCTTTGTATGTCTAATACATAATTTCATGTCAGAAACAAATTCCCTTTAAGTGGTGTCAAAAACGGACCGTTAAATGTAAAAAATGTTAAAGGGTTGAAATGCCACACTACCGTATATATCTGTGTAGCACAAACCAATAACCAACATAATAGCCAGGCGGCGGCATCCACGGTCAGATCCCCTACCGATGA